>PVKC010007307.1:0-30048 GCA_004027635.1 Crocidura indochinensis
AGTAGGAACCCCTGAGTGCTGCCTGGTGTGACCCACAAACCAAAAAAAAAAAAAAAAAAAGATTCTGGTCTGTGCACTGTGCATCTCCTTCCTCGAAGTCAGAATGGTGGAACATCTTTTAGTTTCATCTCACCATTAGATGCAGAGAGACCTGCCATGCAAGCAGTTTGTTGCTGTGTCGTCTGGGTGTTAAGAGAACCTCTTTAGAGTAAGTCAATGCCAGGGCAATGTGGCTCTTTGCACTTTTAATTTGGCTCTTCTGTGTGCCCAGTGGCCACTCCAGGAGTCAGGACTTTGATCCTAGCCTCTGTCACTGGACGTCCTGTGTGGCTCTCAAAATAAATTTCAATTGTGGTTTTGGCGAGATTTGGCTCAGTTAAAAAAAAAAAAAAGGTTGCTGACCACTGGTCTAGGGCATACACTATTACTTGGTCACAGCCCAGTTCTTATTGAGTTAAGGTATAGATTAGATATAACTTTAGAATCCCTCTTAAAAGAACCCTTAACCTGAGGGTTTGGAGTTGACACGAGAAGTAAAACCTATTTTCTAATTTCGGTTTACTTTAAGTCCTAATGTGAGAGAGTACTTATCAGTTCTCATATAGCTTTTTTTTTTATTTTTATTTTTTATTTTGAGTACAGTCAACTTCTTCCCTCTGGGGTCTCTTACTTAATCATGGTAAAGGAAATAGCAATAAAATGTATAAAATCTTACTTTTAGAAGTATTTCTCTTCAAATACATCAGCCCTTTTGAGACTAAAGAAAGTATTTCATGTGTACTTGACTACTCCTAGACAATGAAAATATAAGATAAGGGCAGCCATATCTAGGCCATAAAAAGGGAATATTAGATTAACTTTCTATTAAATTTGTGAGGAATAGATTTGCTGGAAAAGCAAGAGACTAACAATTAACCTGATTGTCAGGAAATTTGGAGAGTTTTTTGGTAGAAAGTATATTGGCAAGCTGTTGGTAGACCTCATGTCAAAAGGAAACACAGGGTACCTTAAAGAAAGAAACTTTTAGGCAAGTCCACTTACAAATGGACATACTGAGTGTTGAGTACATAGATGCTGTTTTTATTTGGAAGGGAATAAAGTAATGATGCAATTTAGGGTAGCCAGTTTCTTGCTCTTCAACGTCTGACTAATTGGAGGAGAAAGATCCTATTGTGCATTATCGTACTGTATTAGTTCACTGAGAACATGTTTATCCTGTTTCCCATGGTTTATATAGATTAATTTATTGTCTCTATTTTATGGATGAGAGATTTGAGGCTTGAGGAGTTCTGTATGTTGCCTAGGATCACACAACTTGCATTTATTACTAACTTAAAGCTAAAATACATACCAGACAGCTTGGCTCCAGAATCCACATCTGAATTACAATACTCTGCTATCTCTCCAATCACTCTCCCACTGGCAGACTGAATTAATCCTAAAAGAGAAATATAGAAGACAGGGTACCTTCCTGGGTTACTTAATCTGAGTTCACTGGAATGTGCAAGTGATGCCAGAAATTGTCATTGATGGACTTTGTGGTTCTTTTGTAAACTTCGAGAGCTTTTTATGAATGACCTTTTCCTATTGCACCCCCAGTTGAAAGCATAGGCCTTCATATGAACAATAGAAGACTGATATATGATTAGTTTTATCTTGGCCTGAATATATAAGTGTGTTTGTTTTATTATTAGAATTAACTTTGCTTTGGAAGACAAAGTACAAGAAAGAAAGTGACCTTTCATTAAGGAGGGAAAACTTGTTATGTCATGCGATCCCAAGAACTCTTAGTTTATCAAATAGCTAGAATTTAAGACTATTCCTTTCAATAAAGTCAAAATTAAGTCTTGCCAACTCTATCCATTGTTTACTTTCACAAAGATCTCCCATATGTTTATTACACTACCCCCGCAGATGACTATTTCTTTATTCACCCTGAGTCTTTCTATATATCCTTTTACATCAATATATTTTTATATAAACTGGAATAATTTCTAAGACTAATGAATTTTAGTATGAACTCTGTAAAGCAATGTTAGTCTCCTGAAGAGGGTAGGCTGCATTTTTCACTCCTTACTCAGCAATTTTGTTTGAGTGTATTTAAGAAATACCACATTTTTTTGGGGGAGGGAGACACATAGCAGTGCTCAGGGGTTACTCTTGACTCTGCGCTCTGAAATCACTCCTGGCAGACTCAGAAATACCACTTATATTTAGAATTGGAAAGTACCTCCCAGTATCTAGTAGGTGAACCAATGTGAACTCCAAAGTGGAGCTAAAGTATCATGTTTGGTTGAACAAAATACCTGCTGCTGATTTTTCATTTTTTTTGCAAAAATCTTTATTTTGCTGCTGTGAGGTTAATTATTTCATATCATAATAATTACATGTATTAATTAGTTTTAATGCCAAGCTGAAATTTTATAAATAGGTCGTTCCTGCCCATAGTTCAGTGTTTTCTAATATCTTAGGGCCAGAGTGATAGCACAGCAGGGAGGGTGTTTGTCTTGCATGCAGCTGACCTGGATTTGATTCCTGACATCCCCTATGATTCCCTGAACCTGCTAGAGGCAATTTCTTTTCTTTCTTTTTTTTGGGGGGGGGGCACACCCAGTGATGCTCAGTGGTTACTCTGGCTAGGTGCTCAGAAATCACTCCTGGTTTGAGGGGCCATATGGGATGCCCAGAATCGAACTGAGGTCTGTCCTGGATCAGCCTCATGCAAGGCAAACGCCTACAGCTGCACTGTCACTCTGCCCCCCTAGAGGCAATTTCTGAGTGCAGAGTCAGGAGTAAACCCTGAGTGCCACCAGATGTAGCCCAAAAAACAAACAAAAATCAACGTGCTACTAGTTCTGATAAGTGGCAGAAGTCACAAATAAACATAGAGATCACTAAGAAGTATTTTTAGAGGAAACTGTCCAAGACAATGAACATAAAAATCTGGTATGTGGCTCATATACCATAGGAATCAGCTTGGGTTCTTATTTAAAATGCTTATTTCAGTATTCTTTCTTGAAACTGGTGAACCAGAAAATCTGCAAGATATCTTAGGATTCTACATGTGCCACTCAGTTTTCAAGTGTAGGGTTTTTTTGTGTTTGTGGGTCATACTTACCAGTGCTCAGGGCTTTCCCCTGACTGCACTTAAGAATCACCCTTGGTGAGCTCAATGTAATTTCTGGAGTGACAGTGAAAGAATCTGGGTTGGCTAATGCAAAGCGAGTGCTGTACTTTTGGCTGTTTGGTCATGTGCTTTCTTATAGTAAAAATTGCTTGTTGAATCTTACATAAAAATTGGTTTTAGGGACCCAGGAAATAGAATAGCATGTAGGGCTCACTCATGACTAGCATTCACCACTAAAGTACTAAAATGTCCACCATAATCCATTGGGCTAACTCTCCATTCTTCACTTCAGTTTCCCACTTCCTTAGCCCTCTGGTACTCTCAACTACTGCCAAAATTTAAGAGTTTGTTTTTGTTTGATTTGGTCTCTTCTTTTGTTTATCTACTCTATATGTCTTATATGAATGGGATCATTTGGCATATGTATTTCTCCTTCTGATTTCACATAGTACAACTCTTTCTAGTTCTACCTATGTTGCTGCAAAAGACAAACTTTTCTTTTTGTCGAATAGTGTTCATTAAGAATACTTAATTCATGTTCTTTACCACTCATTATTGGCTACTGGGGTTCTTTCTAGATCTTGGTTATTGTAAACATAGTGTACATGTTTTTTTTTTCAAATTAGTGTGTTGTTCTTTGGATTTTGTTTCAAAGAGTAGAATTCCAGATTATATGGTGGATTTAGCTGTTATATTTTGATAAATTGCCACATTGCTTTCCATAGAAGCTAGAAAGCAATATTTTATATTCTCATTCACATTGGGGGTTTTTGTATTATTTTTTCCTCCACACCTCTACCGACACATCTGTTTGTAATTTTTTCATGTGATAGGCCAGAGAATGAATATTTTAATGACCCTTTCTAATTTTTCCTTAAAAAGTTTTTCATTTTAATTTTTAATGTGAAATCAAGAGATTGACTCTACTCAGGTCATGAATTAAAAATAAACATCAGTTGACCAGAGGCCCAAGACCTAGAGCTTTCAGATTGTTTCCCTGTTTGGCTTTCTCACTCTGTCTTAGGAATCACTCTTGACAGTGTTCAGGGGACCAGGAATTGAAGTAGGGTCAGCCACATATAAGGCAAGTGGTTTATCCTGTATTATCTATTTTCTACCCATCCCATAGACTTGAAGTAGGTTTTTTTAATTTTTAATTTAAATTGAAGTATGCTTATCTGATTAGAATGTGACTGCCTTCCCAAACTGCTTGGAAAGTACAAAGCTACTTTCCCTGTGTTCTCTATCAGTTTTCTTTAAAATTGGATGATGTGCTAGAGAGATAGATCAGAGATTAAGGTGCAGCCAACTTCAGTTCCATGAGCACTACCATGAGTGGCTTCTGAGCCCAGAAACAGGAATAAACCCTAAGTGTTACTAGTTCTAAATCAATCAAATGCTTCCAATAAATAAAATGTGCTTGAGAGGTTTCATCAGCTTAATTTCCAACACAGATACAAAAAAAGAAATTATATTACTCAGTAATAATATGAGAATTCACAGATCTAATATAAGTATTATGTTTCTTAATAACATATCAGCAACTAAAAAAATGAGGAAATAACAAAAAAGAGGTAGTAAGAGGGTGACTATCATTCATCCTCCCCTTACAGCTTTAAATAGTTTAACTGGCCACTTTGAGGTCTGCATTTTAGGCATAGGGATGTTGAATCACTCTCAGTATATCATTCTATATATCACTCTTAATCACTTTTTGAACCTTACAGGTTCAAATTTGAAATACTCAATATTCCCAGGATATTTTTTTTCTTTAATATTGCCTGTGTCTTAAGTGGAAAGCTCCAGAAGGTGTAGTGATTACTTGATGATGTAAAAATTTCCAAACATTTAGAGAGCCAAAGTCAGCCTGGTGAGAAAATAAATAATGAAAATACTAAAATAACATTGAGGGTAGAGGCACCTCTGGAACCTGCCAAAAGATATGAATTTTGATTAAATAATTATTTAATTGAATTATTATTTTAAATCAATTAAAGGGAACAATTGCAATGGAACAATGCCAAAACCGATGGATGAGATCCAATTGTTAGGCAGCATATTGGAAAATATACTTAGGCCTTCTTTTGATAAATATCCTCTCACACAAACTCAAAACTTCTCACAATTGATTTTCACACCCAGGGTTGCAGACCTCAGCTCTGCTGAGCCCTGTAATGGGATAACTCAGAGTGATTATGTGGTTTAGTAAATATCCATAAATTAAGGATAGTGTTTGAAGGCTGCCAATAGAAACCTCAGTTTCCCAGTATCCCCCAGAGGAAAAAATTAATTCTTATAAGAGTTCGGACAAAGGCAAGCCAACACAGAGGAGATTAGCTCCTTCTATATCTCCCCTTTTATAATTGCTTACCTTCCTGGTCCCTCCCAGGACACTGGAAGTGTTTCATGCAATCTTTGGGATTCAACAATAATATACTTGGAAAAGGAGGCTGATTACATTGACTGAAATCCATCCTGGCAAAAGGCTTTTGCTGCAGCTGGTTCCATTTACATTTTGTATTTTTGGAGCTTGTGCTTGTTCCAGGGAGGGATGGGATAATTGATTTAAATCAAATTATGAAACATGATACTCTGAATTCCTAAAAACATGTTTCCTGGCACTGCACTCAGCAATGGAACCTCACAGGTACGGTGGAATGGGAAGGGTGAGACTGAGCCTGTCTTAAACTGTGTTTAAGTATACATGTATACATGTATATGAATGTATATGCATTCATACATGTATATGAAAGTGTATGCATGAGTTTGTGTATGCATCTTTGAGCCCACATTGTTCCTTTACAACTTGGGCTGTTGCCTCTGCCTAAAACCCATAGTAATGTCTGATCACCCTCTGTCATAGGTGAGAAACAGCCATCACGTCGCCACTGTTTGTCTTGCCAACTATGGCCATTGATTTTAATAGTGAGCTTCTAAAGTTTCATCTCTTTGATCATGGAACTGAAATTAAAGACTGTACGTTGCGTAAATTACAAAGGAAATAAATGGAGGCTCAGCAAAAGATGCTAATAACTTTAAGACTTCACTGTCACACACTCATTTCCATTTGGAAAGACAATTTGCCTCCTAGATTTTAAAAGCTATTTTAGAACAGTTTCAAAATCAAGATCCTTAATGTTGCCTTACTCCCATCTGTAGCCTAAATTATTTGTAATTAAGTTAAATAGCTTCATATAAATAGTAGACCTATGCAGTCAGGAGAATGATTGTTTCATATACATTCATGCTTTGTGGAATTGTGAGTAGCAAAAGCTTCTTTGAAAAGCAGACCGTACTTCGTTATAGAATTTTCAAAAATAATTCTTCTTCCAAAATCACCTCCAAAGATGAAATTCTCAGATCATCAGCTAATTTCAGAATACCAATGTTATTAAGTTGCCAGATATTTAATTCCTCCTGAAATATGTGGAGATTTTTCAGCCTTCTCCCCAATAGCATCTTGTCAAGACAATGCCATTGGTTTATTAATGACTCTTTTGCTGTTCAAGTGAGCCTAGAATGTCTTTGCTCAGGTTTGACATGCAATTCTCTTGTGTCTTAAGAACATCAAATAATATAGGAGAAGTCTCAAAAGATAGGTGGAAAAATGGATGCAAGTTTTACTATTAGGAAATTAATTCACTTATATAGGGTAAAATCCAATCTTATGCTTAACTCTTAAGACAAAAATATCAAATAAAGCTCAATTACTTAGAATAACTATTAAAATTTATTTTGATATAACTGATAATATCATTCAATAAAATCAAAAGGTTCTGTAGAATTTCCATAAGACTCAACAATCCCACATTTTGGCATCACCCTTATATAAAAATATTAATTAAAATATGTTTGCATACTTGTTTATTGCAGCACTTAATATAATAGCCAAGATTTGTAAAGCAACAACACAGCTATCCAATGACAAATGAGGGGATGTATTATTTATACACAGAATAATATTATGAAACTGTAAGAAAAGATGAAATCATGCAGTTTGCTTCATAATTAATAGACCTGGAAGAGGTCATATTAAATTAAATAAGTCAGAGGAAGAAAACCAACTGGTATACCTGGCTGTAGTGTAAACTTATACATTTAGAGCTCTTTGTTCTTGTTTGAGGTTTAGAGGAAAATACTAGTTGAAAAACTTCCCTAGATTGTCTATAGCAGATGGGTGATAGTAGACTAAAACTTCTGGGAAAACAGGTGGAACCTGCCTAAACTCACAGTGAGAGTAGTTCTTTCCTACACTCATGCTGCCAAAGTGTAGAAAGCTTCTGCTTTTGACAGTGTATATGATGGCCTTTCTGATTCCCTACCTTTCTCCCTCTTACACCTCACAAAGTAGGCTGGGCTTTGGGGCTATCACCCAATGCTTTCCATGATCTTTCCTATTCCAATATGGTGACAAGTTTTAGTTCCAAAAATTGAAAGCCCAACAGCCAAGGTTAATGCTTTAAGTCTATACTATTGAAACTTTTCATATTAGAACAAAACTAGCATGCTAAAATAAAACATAATTAGGAGGTAGAAAAAACAGCTAATGGTTTTGGGACCATATTCAGCCATGCTTAGTGCTTACTCTTGGCTCTGGGAATACTCAAAAGAGCTCAGGGGACCATTTTGGGTGCCAGGGATTGAATTCAGTTTGACCACATTCAAGGCAAGGAATGCACCTATTGTACATCTCTCCAACATTTCAGCCCAAATGAAGATCAATAAGATATTTGGGCAATTTTTTAATAATATAGCACTAAGTAATTTTCTAAAATTATTTCAAAGCAGCAGTCAGAGAGATACATTAGGAAAAAATATATGGAATTTTAGGAGACAGAAAACATGAGAAAATTCTTACTGCATTAAAATATATTAGAGGTAATCAACAGAATTTGAAATTATTCTGCTTCTTCTAATTGGAAGATAGATTAAAACATAAAAAAGATTACTATAACCTGTAAAATCTGTACTTTTCAGGTCCAGTGGTGCTGTGGCCCTCTGAGTCACACAAAACAGTGGTCATTGGCTACTCGATCTTCTGAGAAACCTATGCCTTTCTTATTCTTGAATATATGCATGTGGCCTAAATATTTAGAATGTTCATTTTTTTTGTATTATAAAATTTTACAATATTGTGACTTTAAGTAATGGGTTTGGAGTTAAAATGATATTATTACAGGGCGTATAGCACATGTTTTAAATGTAGTTGACCCTGGTTCATTCCCTGGGCCCACATATGATCTTCCAAGCTTTATCAAGTGAACTCCTGAAATCACCACCAGAAACAAAGGGATGGAGTGGGTAATCCCCAGTACTGTAAAACTGAGCAGTATTGTATCCTATGGCACTCACATTAACTAAGGGCTCAGTTGAGTATCACTAAGAGTGACCCATGATATTCTGAACACTATGGGAGGCCAAAAAAGAAATCTGACATTTTTTCCTAAATATTTCGTGTTCTCTTTTTTTCACCTAGCAGTGCACAGGACTTATTTCGGCTATGCATTTGGAATAACTCATGATGGTGATTGGAGGCCATATGTGACTCAGATCAGCTGCATGTTGGGCAGGTTTCTTACCTATTGAACTATCTTTACAGCCCATCAACTGGTGTTCTATGAATCTATGGAATCATTTTTAAGGTAAAATTATTTTGGAGAAATTTTCTTTTATCTATTTTCTTTTTTGTTTTTTTTTTGGGGGGAGTCACACCCAGTGGTGTGCAGGGGCTACTCCTGGCTCTGTGCTCAGAAGTCACTCCTGGCAGGCACAGGGGACCCTATGGGATGCCAGGATTCGAACCACAGTCTGTTCTGGATCGGTTGCACATGAGCAAATGCTCTACCCCTTTGCTCTCTTGCTGGCCCCTTATTTAGTTTCTTTTATAATATATATATATATATTATATTATATATATATATATATATTTTTTTTTTTGGTTTTTGGGTCACACCCGGCAGTGCTCAGGGGTTACTCCTGGCTCCATGCTCAGAAATTGCTCCTGGCAGGCACGGGGGACCATATGGGGCATCGGGATTCGAACCAATGACCTTTTGCATGAAAGGCAAATGCCTTACCTCCATGCTATCTCCCGGGCCCCTTATAATATTTTTGAACATTCCACTTTACTATTAAATATGGATATTGCAATCTTTTATCACTATTAGAATATATGCTATTGTTTTAAAGGTTTATTTTGAATTTTAATATATTCCTCATAGTTCCCTTTATCTTTGCTGATTATTTTTTAAAATTTATTTTTTGTTGATTTTACAGAAATCTGGACAATATTCAATCATTTCCAAATTTCCAGTAAGGTAAGTCTGAATAGTATTACATCCTCTGACACTCACTTTGACCAAGGGCTCAGGTGACTATCCAACATTGAATATGACAGTAGAGAGTGGGGTTTATACCTTCTATATAAATTTTTGGGATATGGCAAGTAAAGTAACTTCTTTAATTATCAAGTGTGACTTCTTTGTTGAATCCCCCTCTTTTGTTTGGTTGTAACTTCTTTAACTTTTTTTTTTTTTTACCTTTTTGAAGGATATGATTAAGTCCTGGGGTTTATGTGACCTGAGGAAAGACATTTAGGAAAGTGATCATTTTATGGGAAGACTTTATCCCGATATGACAAATTGTATTGAGAACTGATCCTAATCCCTACCTTGTGTAATATATTATACTTTATGTTTTGAGCTCATAAGATTCCATATAGCATATAAGAATCATAACTTACCATTGCTACATTGCTCTTTTTTAAATGTGTTTTGATGTTGTAACTTTTCCTGCTTGGCTTGATTGTTCTCTGTGCCTTCTTGGCATTTTCTACCTTCCTGACAATGTTTTATCTGTTTATGTTTCATCTCCTACTTTCTTCTTTGTGAAGACATATACTTTTGGTTCCTTTATTATTATTTTATCTTGGACTCAGGAAAAAATAGTCAAATATCGATGTTTAGAGGCCATAGTTTATAAAGTGTCTTTTATAAAAGAAGTTATATCATAATGTCGTGAAATATTCTTCTCTTTACCATGTATGCAATACATCTTTATTTAGACAATATGAATAAGAATGGACAACCTTTGCTCAGAAACCCTTCATATTTATGATGAAATGTGCAAACACCATTGATATGGCTTTAGAATAAGAGCTTTGGTGGATTTGATTTTGGTACTGTATTTTGGCTTCTTTGCTTCCCAGCTGTAGGACTCTAGATAAGTTTATTATTCTTTCAAAGTCAGTTTTCTTAGGTGGCTAATCAGTGCTCACCTCTAAGGTTGATAAGAAATAAAGAAAATAATACATTACCTTTCCTATAGTCATGGTGCCTAACACATGGAAAGTATGGTAAGATAATGCTCATGATTGCCCTTAATTGGATTATTTGAGAATTTATGCTTATATTATAGCATAAGTTTCAGTTTACCTAAGAATTCTAAAAAATTTTGCAATCTGAAGTATGAATTTTGGCTTACTTCCAGTAGTCATTGTTCTTGAAATAGCTTAGCTCAGTTTCCAGAACCCATATTCTGTTTTGTTTAGGAACTAAGCTTATTTTCATTGACAGGTATAAATTAAATATAAGCAATGTTTTGAGTTCATAAAAGATGAGCTGGTAGGATGAAGTTAGCATCAACACATAGATCTTGGATAGCAGCAAGGTTTTTCTGTGAGGAGTCAAATAATTTTTTAAATGTAGTTATTGTTGTCCATACAGTCTTTTCTCAATTATGCAGCTCTATCATTAAAGTATGAAAGCTTACAGAGACAATACTTTATGTAATGGATTTGGCTGTTCTCCAGTAAAAGTTTATTTGTAAAGATATGATGACAGTTGAGTCTTGCCGTTGTTCATACTTTACTAACCTATTGCTCTAGTCAAAAGGAAAAGAAAGGGAGAAAGAAGGGAGGGAAAATGAAAAAAGGAATAAAAACCTACTTATATTGAAAAACCATGCTTTAAAATCGATTGGTAATTTAAAGGAGGTTTATAATAATAATTACATCACAATTTCTTCTATTCTGTTTGCCTTATAAAGGATGGTCTTAGGAAAAAGATAGTTTGAATTGTAATCTAAGGTCTCTTTTCCTCCCTTGTCTTTTGCTTACATGTCCCTTGCTGTAAGCGACTTCTGTCCTCAGCTTCAGTAGACTTTAATAAATCATACTTCATGGAAGTGGGTAAAAACATGGATCAGCAGTGAAATAATATGAAGAAATGAGGCCACACAATAAATGTATGGGGAAACACTTCTGGCAAACGTATTACAACTTTAATTTCCATGCTATGAGTATTTAAAGGATAAAACGACAGTCTTAGGCATGAAAGGAATTTCCACGTTGACAAAGAGCAGGAGTTTTAGAAAAGCAGAAACAGTAGCAGTAGGCCTGTTAGACATACATACAATCTGACTAGCTAGGCAGCTCAGGTGAAAAGATCTATATGAGAAGTCCTGAGTTAGAAGGAGGAAATTAGCATATCGAAAAGGAAGGGACTGCCTGACAGATAGGTTCTGTGGGCTAGCAGGGAAAAGCAGCTTTTGAGTAAAAGAGAGCCAGGTCAAAGAAAAGTAAATTTTGTACCTGGCTAGGAGTTTTGATGACGATAGCTAAGTTTATGACTAGGCTTTTAGATGTAAATAGGACTGACAGAGAGAAGAATATTGTTTTGGTTTCGTTTGGTACTGAAAATTCTCTGGGCAAAAGAATTTGATTGCTGTCCATATTTTGGCCTGTAAATTTACAGGGGACAAATACTATTAAGGCCAAATAATATGAAGGGGCTGGAATGTCAGTACCATGACATGAATTTCAGAATTATCTTTTAGGGAATTCCTCAAACTCTCCACTCAGGGGTAAAGCTTCAACAGGGGGCCTTTTGATGGAATGCTGTGGGGTTACTAGTTCTCTGCATTAGGAAAATTTAGAAATTTTATCTGATGGGACTGGATCACCCCTTATTGGAGATATATAAGTTATTATCAATGGTGTAGACAGTCCCTTACTTTTGGTTAGATAGTGACTTTAAACTTCTGTGTCTATCATAGCCTATTACGTGGAAAAATCAGTAGTAGTAGTTTAGAACACTGCAACTATGAGGAAAATTTATACTTCAAAGATGAAATATAAGTGCCAGCAAGATAGAACAGCAGGTTGTCACTTACCTTGCTTAGTGCTAAACATAGTGCAGTATGTCTATCACTTTCCTTGCATGTTGTTGACCTATGTTCAATACCAAGCACCCCATAGAGTTCCAAAAGTGATTTTTGAGCACAGAGTAAACTCTGAGTTTATGGCCCAAATATTTCTCCCAAACAAATAAGTCAAAATAAAATACAGTAAGACAATTCTCCTAAAATTTAGCAATACTTTTTTTTATCTCATATATACCTCATTTCTGAGCTTTATGGTATCTCTAATTCTGTGGTTCAGAAATTAGATGGGGCATTACAGAACCCTATATTGTCCTTGAACTAGGGGTTTTGCTGAAGCTGATTCCAGTATCATGCAACAGTCCATAGTTTGATGGGGGTGAGAGGGGCCACCAAGCATGGGTCAGCGGATGTGTTTGTTGTAGTTCTTTGTCAAGGCATGAGATGGGGACCAAGAGGGTGTCATTCAATGAGGAGCTGGATGATGGACTGTTGGGGCAGAAGGTCAGTCTTGGTGTCTACACAGTTAGGAACTGAGGGTAAAGAGGGTTAAATAAGGGGAAGGTAATGATTCAGGGTTGGGGATAAGGGGATAGTAGAGACACGGGGGTGAGGGAACAGGCAATACATGATAGAGACTATATACAATATATAGATGGACTGTTTATGGTTTAGTCTTGGAGCCAATATGAAAAGTCACATCCACAAAAAGACTAGAGAATAAATGCCTATTTGAGTGTTTTATCCAAATCTTGGGCATCCTGATTCCATTCCTAGGAACAGTCTAGGATAAGGAACGCTTTTGGATAATGCTTAAAAAGTATATTTGTAACACGGGCGCAAATTAGTATTAGTAACAAATAATAAGGGGGTCCAGTATGCGTAGGGGAGGGGTTTCCCTCCTCTGCACCCCCCAGGGCCCGAGTTGTCAGGGCCGGTCATGAAGACCAGTCTGGCGTGGGGGGCTCTCAGTCTCCCGGACCAAGTGTTCAGTCCAGGAGGCCTATGGCCCGCTGTCTACCCAGAGACACTGACATACCAGAAAAAGAGGGACAGCTTTCCTGGCATGTGCACTCTGCTGGGTTCAACTGCAGGCTCCCTCTCCAGTTGGAAAATGTGAGGCCCAACGTGGACAACAGAGACTGAGCAGAACCCTTAGATTCATAATATCCCATACTTTGGCTTGGGGACTGAATGAAAACAGGAAACATCTTATACAGAAGACTGTACACAACAATGGTGCAACAGAACCTTTAGAACCGTAAAGACTCTAACCTAGACCCTGTCCTAGGACATGTACAAATGCCAAGACCGCTGGATACAGTGGCCTCATTGTCTCACCCACAACTGAGAGGAAAGTTTCTTGGCACCACATACAAAACCCTTGGGATGAGGTAATAAACATCAATGGAGCCAGGGGTTGATTCCATGATGGTATGCTTCAAGGATGGAGAAGCCCTGAATCTCCTCGGCCACGGGAATTCCCATTCTTCCCCAATGCTTACTGTGCCTATACAAAAAAAAAAAAAAAAGTGGAGCGAATGCCAAACCCTATCACTGCAGCACCCCTTCTTTTTCTTGTTTTGCTTTGATTTGTTAGTTTTTGACTTAATTTTCCTTCTTTCCTCCTCTTTTCTCTTCCTTTTTCACTCCTGTGATTATATTTTGGTAATTTTTTTTCTTTTCTCATTAGCCGGACGCATTTTTTTCTTCTTTTTCTCTTTCATTTTTTTGGTAGTTGCGGCAATTATTTTTCTCTTCTTCCTTTTTTTCTTTCTTTTTCCTTTTTTCTTATCCTTTTTATCGCAAACGACAACAGAATAGACAATCTACAACAAGCTATAAAGTGGAGACCACTAGTATTCTGGGGGGAAAGGGAGGGAGATATGAGATGCATACTGGAAATGGGGGTGGAGGGAGGACAGCACTGGGGTGGGAGTGCCCTTCATTCATTGTGACTATGTGCCATAAATAATGCTGTGAAAAATAAAAATTAAAAAAAAATTAGATGGGGATTCCTGTTTCTGTTACAAATATTACCTGGTAACTAAAACAATATTTCAATAATTACTTATTTTAAGTATTATATCAAATTTTTTATTTCATTAAAATTATTAGCTTATCTTTTTAACAATGCTATTTTATGGGATAGCTCAATGAAATGTAACTACAAATTGTTAACTATTCTTGGTAATTATATTTGATAACACTAACATTGCTATCCTGTTGTATATACTTATGGAATAATTCAATGAGTTTTTAGTTACTTAGAATTGAGGTTTTCAAAATGTTAAAGAAAATATAGTTTTAAAATAAATGAATTAAAAAATCCTGTAGTCCTGAATTTGGATTGAAAGAGTGAGTGTTGCTCTGTGCCTCAGTTATTGCTGGGCAGGAACTCAGTTCCGGGATTGCTGCCACTGCCACCAGTAAGGTCAGCGGGGAGTAACACCCCATAGGCCACCATCACAACATCTTTGTGGAACCTTTCTTACAAGGTAGGGTGGCAGGGGGAACTAAGGGAGAGGGTCAAATTTGAATGGCATGCAAATGACCCCTCCCCCCACCAGCTTCGAGCCTCAGCCATTGCTGGGAGGAAACTTAGTCCTACCACCAACACCAGTAAGATGAGCTTGGAGCAACACTCATGTAGACCCTTTCCCCATGCAAGCCATCGTAATCCCAACTTTGTGGAATCGGCTGCTTGCCTCTCAAAAGTTCATCCTTTCCCTGATCAGGAGAGAATAGGAGGATCTGTACATATACACTCTGGCCATAATCCTGCTGCACTACAAGCCCCGTTGTAGTATATACCAGACAGCTCTAGGCATATCAGGCTCAACTTCTATCTCTATAGAATAAATTAACCCTGAATGATATCTACCTCCAACCACCTCCAACACAATCAAACAGATCACTTAAACAAAAGAAAAAAAACGCTGAAAGTCCAGAAACCCAATCCACTCTATGCATAACAATGGGGAAACTGAGGAAGACACCAGCAGCTGGGGACATAGAAAGAAATCCTAAACAGATTTCCTAGTCCTCCAAAAAGGACAAACTTCATAGATGAGGACCTAAAACCAGCATTTAATATCTTAGCAAGGAAATGCAAAGAATCACTAACCAAAGAAATTAAGAAACCCATATACAAGTAATTCATCCAACTCCAAGAAGAGCTCTATCAGAGGATGAGAGAGTTCATACAAATGGAACTAAGAGAACTAAAAAATATGCTAGCAAGCCACAATAGCAGAATTACACACATAATCACATGGATGAACTCAAAGACAAAATACAAGCCAGAAACAACACAGAAGACAATAAAGAAATGAGAGACAAAACATTGGAAGAAAATGTATGGTACTTAATGAACAAAGACAAAAGTAATAATATACGAATTGTAAGAATACCAGAAGGGGAGGAAAAAGGGAAAGGGGAAGAACAAGTACAATATAATAGCAGTAACAAAAAAGTAACCAAATAATAGCAGAAAATTTTCCCACCTCTAGAAAGAGGCACTTGTACAAATCCAAGAGGTGAAAAAGGGTTTTGAATAAAATAGACCCTAATAGACCAACACCAAGACATATTGTAATCCGAGAGGTGAAAAGAATTATGAATAAAATAGACCCTAATAGACCAACACCAAGACATACAGTAATCCAAATGGCAAAAACAAAAGCAAAATAGCAAAGAGAAAGGTGAATTCTTTAAAGTAATAAGGGAGAATAAAACCCTCAATACAAAGAAAGGAATATAAGAATCAAACCAAATTTCCCATTTGAAACAATTCAAACAAGATGACAGTGGAATGACATATTTAAAATACTGAATGAAACTTCCAACCTAGAGTGCACTACCCAGCAAAACTTTCATTCACCTGGGAGGGAGGACTAAAAACATTCTCAGACAAAAAAGAACTCACAATATTTGCACTAATCAAATTGACTCTAAATGAACTACTCAGAGATCAATTACCCAATTGTAACAATAGTTAGGCCTTTGTCTAGGTGGGAATAGGTAAACTCCAGTCCTATTCTCCTCCACCAACCTCAAATGGAGTTTCCTTTCCAGTCATCTCTGACTCTCAGCCTCCTTCTGGATTCGAGTGCCATCATTGATTGTCTGCCCTTTGGGGCCAACAATGTTTGTGTCTGGGAGAAAATAGGGGACCTCCCACCTTAATCCTTTCCACCAAACACAAATGGGGCTGTCCTTTGGGGTCTTTTCTCATCCTTTTTCTGGTCCTAGTGCCATTTCTGAAACCCTCCTCCTTTCCATCAACTCTCCTTTTCCCAAACTGAAGTTATTTCAATTTATATGATAGAGTCCCTGGCAGATTGGATCTAACACTTCTTTTTCTTAGAAAATATATACTCAAAATTAGCTAAAGAAATCAATAAACTAGTTTGCAATATTTTTTATCATACTTAAACAACCTGCTAGTTAAAAAAATAACGTCTAAAGAAGATATACCTCAAGCCGCATTTCATAAAAGCAATTCAATAGATCACTTTCTTAAACACACTTATCTTCAGCATTTCAAACCACTAAATGCAAAAATCAGTGTGAAATGTTGCCAGAGTGGTAGCACAGCAGTAGAGTGTTTGCCTTGCACATGGCTGACCCAGGATAGTTGCGGGTTTGATTCTCGAGCATCTCATATGAATAGATCCCATGAGCCAGGAATAACAGCACCTGAGTGCTACCAGGTATAATACAAACAAACAAACAAACAAACAAACAAATCAATGTGGAAACTAAGGAAGATATCTATTGTTAGGGATATGAAGAGAAATCCTGGCAAATCACCAAGTTCACTCAAATGCCTTAATCTTATAGATGAGGACCTAAAATTAACACTTAATGGTATAGCAATGGAAATTAAAGAGTATAGCCTGAAAAATTAAAAAAATCTATAGATGAATAATTCAACCAAGTCAAAGAACTCTTTCCAAAGGTGAGAGAATCCATACAAATGAAACTCAAGGTGCTAAAAATGTGTTAGCAAGCCATAATAATAGAATTACACAAGTTGAGAGATGCATAAATGAACTTAAATACAAAATACAAGCCAGAAGTGATAAAGAAGTCAGAAAAAAAAGAGACAAAACACTGGAGGAAAATGTAAGGTAAGTAAGCAACAGACAAGAGAAATTATCTCCAAATTATAGGAATACCAGAAGGGGAAGAAAATGGGAAAGGGGAAGGACAAATAATGAGGGGGATAATAGCAGAGAACTTCCCACTCTTGGGAAAGAGGTTTTTCTACAAGTCCAAAAGACAAAAAGAGTGTCAAACAAAATAGATCCTAAAAGAACAACACGACATTTAGTAATCCAAATGGCAAAACAAACAAACAAACAAAAACAAAAAACAAAGTGAGAGATGGACTCTTTAAAGCAATAAGGAATAAAAACCTCAAGTATAAAGGAAAAAACAAGAATCAAACCAGATCTTCCATTTGAAACCATCAAGTCAAGAAAAGAGTGGAATGTCATATTCAAACAACTGAATGAAACTTTCAACCTAGAGTCCACTATCTAGCAAATCTCTCATTTATATGGGAGGCAGGATTAAAAACATTCTCAGAGAAAAAAGAACTCGCAATATTAATGATAACCTGTAACTCCACCCCGGGTTTGCAGGTGACCACCTGCAAAACCCGTCAATTTCTGGGAGGTGTCATGGGCGGATATCACCTGCTAGAATCCTCCCATTTCCTGGGAGGGGTTTGGGAGAAGGTCACAAAAGGCCTTTGACCAAGGGGATTAGGCCCTTTTTGCCAGCATGGAGAAGTATGAGGAAAAGACATGGCCGGACAAGTTAAGACGCAGGGCAAGCTAAGGATAGCATGCATAAATGGTTGAGATTGACCACACGTATGGTGGATAGGGTATGAATTAAATTGATACTTCCTGATGCCTGTCTCTGGATGAGTCTGATTCTACCGTTCACCTAAACCTGGGACCCGCCAGCTGAATGGGGGTTGCGGAGCCACGTGGCCTGGGATGGCAGAGAAAGGTCCCGTCCATTTGCCCCATCACCATCCAGATCCATCATTAATTATTTAATTCAACAATAACCAAACCAACCCTAAATGAACTAAATGAACTAAATGAAACAAACAAAATTCCTAATTGCCACAACAATCCTACACAATATAATGGCACAACAGCTCTGTCAACAGTTTCCTTAAATGTAAATGGACTAAAACCTCCCATCAAAAAAGGATACATCTGTTTAGATTGAGCTGGTGTCCAATGAACTGCTCTTTATAAATGTCTATAATAGCATTCTAATGCTTTTATCCACAAAAATGGGTGCAGAATGTGTTTAGAATCCATAGACTCCCACTACAGTGCTCATTGTAAGAAGTTTTAGTACCTTAATTTTGCTATGTTTATAATAACTCCATGATCTTTTTGTTCACAGTGGTTCTTAGAAATTTAGATTGGTATCCAGTCCCACATTGCAATGCTATACTATATTAGATTCAGAAGTCAATGCTCAATAAGATGTCTTGACAAAAATTCTAATCTATTCATTTTCAACTTAATTATTCCTGCTAATATAATCTAATGTTTATATCCACAGAACATACAACTGCATGCCAAAGACTCCTGCCACCAGTGTCCCATTTTTTTCAGGTCACACCCATTTGATGCTCAGGGGTTACTCCTGGCTAAGCACTCAGAAATTGCCCCTGGCTTGGGGGGACCATATGGGATGCTGGGGGATCGAACCGCAGTCTTTCCTTGGCTAGCGCTTGCAAGGCAGACACCTTACCTCTAGCGCCACCTTGCCAGCCACCAATGACCAATTTTTATCCTGTCCTCCACCCTGCCTGTCCTGCTGTCTATGGCAGACATTTTTCTTTTCTCTCTCACTCTTAGTTTTTTTTTTCCTTTTAGACACTGTGGTTTGCAATATTGTTACAGAAGTGATATCATATATATCATTTTACCTCTGTTCAACATCCATTTCCTGTCCAGAATAATAATTTCTAACTCTCACAGTTACAGGGATCACTTCTCTGCTCTTAATGCACTTCCCCTACCTTTGTGGCAAGCTTCTTCTCTTTAATTTGATTCAAGTACCGATTTTCTCAAGCACATCATTGAATGGGATTTTTAAAAAATCTCCTTTCTTTCATTATTTGTATATAGAAAAGTCATGTATTTTCTACACTATCTTTTAGCTCGACACTTTTCTATATAAATCTATTGTTTCTAGTAGCTATTTTGTAGTGCCTTTAGGATTTTCTAAATATAGTATTATGTTATTCATAAACAATGAAAGCTTGATTTCTATGTTAACCCAGTCAGCCAGCAAGAATCAACTTCTATTTTCCCAGTGCATTTAAGATCAATGATCAAGAATGTACGGGTCCCATGCTGATGACCAGAGACACTTCATTCCATTCCAACAGGAAAAGAAAAATACAGGAAAAGAGGAACTCGAATATGTGCAGGATGGCCAGGGCAGGGTCACATCAGAAACATAAGCCAGGGGGAAGCTAGGGAGAAGATAAGCATAAACACTAGGTCTTAGGAATGTTTCAGGAGCACCACAGTGGGCAGTAAAAGTGACACGCAATATCCTTTAAACGGGGCTCTCAGTGAGGTAGAAGGGACAGTCCTGAGTCAAGTCTGAGAAAAACCATTAATCATAGAAAAATGGCCCCCTCTTTGTGCTGTCTTTATCCATCTATGTACTGTAGAAACTTTCACTTAAAGTTGCTCTATGGAGAACCTCAAAACAGTTGCTCAGTGGGCTTCCATCTGCCAGGCACTTTGGGAACAGTCAGGGGTGGAATTCAACAAAATGTTCTTTTCCTATATGGATTCCCTTGATATCTTTCACTTACCTTATTGCTATGGCATGTACTTTCAGTGCTATATTGAAGAGTGTTGTGAGGTAGCAAACTTGTTTTGTGCTAGAATTTAGAGGATAGGCCTTTAATTTTTTTCCCCATTGAGTGTAATATTTGCATGGGCTTGTAGTGGCTTTATCTTGAGGAAAACTCCTTTAATTCCCATTCTGTGGAGAGTTGTTTTTTTAATCATGAATGAATGCTGAAACTTGTCAAATGCTTTTTCTGCATCTAGTAGTATGATCAAATGGTTTTATGTTTTCCTTTATATGTATGGTGATTTACTTTCCTAAGTAAAACTCTCCTTGTATCTCTGGGAAGAATCCTACTTGGTCGTAGTATATTTCTTTTTGATGAATTGTTGGATTCTATTTGCTAAATTTTTTTTTGTTTTGTTTTTGTTTTTTTGTTTTTTTATTTTCTGTTGTTTTTTTTTGTTTTGTTTTGTTTTGTTTTTTTTTTTTTGTTTTTTTTTGTTTTTGGGTCACACCCGGCAGTGCTCAGGGGTTACTCCTGGCTCCATGCTCAGAAATTGCTCCTAGCAGGCACGGGGGACCATATGGGGCACCAGGATTCGAACCGATGACCTTTTGCATGAAAGGCAAACGCCTTACCTCCATGCTATCTTCCGGGCCCCTTGTTTTGCTTTTTGGCCACAACCTGTGACACTCAGGGTTACTCCTGGCTATGGTTACAATGTGGTTCCGACTCTTCTATTTGCTAGAATTTTGTCAAAGATCTTTGCATCTTTTTTTCATCAAGGATATAGGTCTGTAATTATCTTTTATTTTGGTGTCACTGTCTGCTTTTCATATCAGGGTGATGTTAACTTAGTTCATAGAAACTGTTTGGGGTGTCACATTCCTGGAAGAGCCTGAAAAGGATTGGCAATAGGTCCTCTGTAAAGGTTTGGACAAATTCACTAGTGAATCCATTTGTGCCTGTGCTTTTGTTTCTGTGAAGTGTTTTGATTCTTATTTCAATTTACTCCATATTGATAAGTTTATTTAGATTTTCCAAGTCATTTTGGTTCAATTTTATGAGGCTATAAGAATTTTTCCATTTCTTATAGGTTTCTAGGTTCTCTCATTTTGTGGCATAAAGATTCTCTAAGTAATCACTGATTGCCCTTTGAATTTTTATAGTGTCTACTAAGAAGTCGTCTTTTTCGATTTAGTTTATTAGAGTTATCTCTCTTTTTTGTTGTGAGTCTTGCAAAGCTATAAATTTTGCTCATAAACTGGTTTTGCAGTATTCCAAAATTTGTGATAATTCATGTTCTCATTCTATTTGTAACCAAGAAATCTTTTAACTTTATCATTGACTTATTGGTTACTCAGTAGTAAGCTGTTTAATTTCCAGGTATCAAAAATATGTCTTCTTTTTATTTGTAATTTTCTTCTGTTTTCAGTCCATCATGATCTAAAAAGATAGTTGATACAATACCTAATTTTATGAAAGTATGTTTTTGTGGCCCAGCAAGATATTTTTGTGGTCTATTTTGTAGAATATTCCAAGTGCTATGAAGAAAAATATGTATTTGGTGATAAAATCCATATATATATGTGTATATACATACTATATGTATATAAGTATATACACTAAGCCCTTCTCTTTCATTTCTTCCTTAAAAGTCAGTATATCTATTTTTAGTTTTAGGCTGGTTGATTTATCAAGAGGTGAGAGAGTAATGTTGGAAGTTTCCAACTACTATTGAGTTGCTATTGATATCTTTCATCAAGTCTATTAGCAGGTGTTTTAAGTATTTGCTTTTACCCTCACTGGTTGCATACATATTTAGGAGTGTGATTTATTCCTGGTATGCTTATCCCTTTATTATTAAGAAATAACCCTCTCTGTCTTTTGAACTTTTTGAAAATTATTTTGTCTGTTACTAATAAGGCCAACCCAGCCTTTTAAAGGGAGTTGTTTGCTTAAAACATTGTCTTCCAACCTTTGACTTTGAATCCAGTTTACTTTGACTATTCAAGTTTGTTTCTTGCAGGCAATATCATGTTGAATTAAATTTTATGATTCATTTAGACACTCTGTGTCTCTTGATGCATTTAGAACACTGATATTGAGAGAGAAATTTTGTGCCATCTTCTTGTAGAAGTATGTTGTGTTTGTGGGATTTGTATTACCTTAAAGTCACCTTTTATTTCTTATTTAAAAGATGGATTTGAGGCTTTAACATTCCCAAGCTGTTATTTATTGGTGAAGATGTGTATCCTTTCTTTAAACCTGAATGTGAGTCTGACTGGATACGTTTTCTTGGTGAGATGTCCAATCATTCAGTTTTTATTTCCATTATCTCTCTCTACTACTTCTAAGTCTGAGTAATTGTGCTTAAACTACTTTAAATCTTAAGGGATGTTCATTGTGTGTAATTTCCATTTCTGTAAATTTGCTGCTTTCAGAATTCCATTTATATAAACATTTTTATCATTGTGACTAGGATGTACCTTGAAGTATTTTTTTGAGTTTCTTTTTAGTTGACACTCTTCAGCTGGCATCTATATCTGGGTAAATTCATTCTTCATCACTGGGTAATTCTCAGCAATAATGTAATTGACTGTTTTTTTCTTCATATGGGTTTCATTCTCTAGGACTCCAGTGATTTTATCTTGTATCTATTGAGTTTATTATAAAAATCTGTTGTCTGTTTATTTTGAAGATTTTTCCATCTTCTGTTCACTTATTTCAAGGCCCCTTTCCAACTTCTGTTGTATGTAAGTGATACACAACTCTGCTCATCTTACAGTTCATTGATTCAGTCCTCACCAACTGTTACTCTGTTGGCTAAGCCTTTCAATGAGTTTTTAATTTTGCCTATCAAAATTTTAATTTTGAAATTAAATTAAAATTTTAATTTAACCTATTTTTTACTCAGGGATTACTCCTAATTTTGTACTCAAGAATTACTCCTGATAGTGCATAGGTGACCATTTGTGATACCAGGAATGAACTCAGGTAGGCTACATGCAAATTATATGCTCTACTATCCCCATAGTTCTGTTTTCTCTCTTTTTTGAATCTTAGTTGACTCTAATTGACTTTGACTAATATAATGTAGTATAAATGACACTTATCTAGAACAGGATACATTAAATAAAGAAAGGGAAAAAAGGAATCAAGCAAAGAATAAAGAAAGAGAGAAGGAAGAAAAGAGGAAGGATAAAGGGGAGGAAGAATGGAAGAAAGGAAGTGTGGAAAGAAGGAAGTAAAGAACAGTAGAAGGAAGGAAGGGAAAAGCAATAAAAGGAAGGAAAGAAAAAGGAAGAATGGGAGAAAGGAAGGAATGAGAGAAGAAAAAAGGAAGGAAAGAAGGATGGGAGAATGAAAGGAAGGAAAGAAAGTAGGATAGAATGGAGGAAGAAATTAATGAAGGAAGGAAAGAAGAAAGGAAAAGGGAAGGAAAGGAGGAAGGGAAAGATGGCGAAAAGAGGAAGAGAGAGAGCGAAGAAGGAAGGGAAAAAGCAAGCAAGGAGAAAGGGAAGTCAGAATATTATTTACCAGCTATTCTCATCAATATTTTACCAGGAGAGTAAAGATTTGGTTATTTCAGTCTAGTCAAGATGCCTATAGTAGCACGAACCAGGAAAAACCATCTTACTGACCCCAACATGCATTATAATAAATGTACGTTTCCTTTCAAATCTTTTATTTTTATTAAATTATTTAATGATATCTTTTTGTTTGTTTGTTTTGGTCATATCCAGTAGTGCTCAGAGGTTATTTCTCCTGGCAGTGCTTGGAGGACTATATGAAATGCCAGGGATTGAACCAGGTCAGCTGCATGAAAAAAAAATGTCCCATACCCTATACCCTCGATGGCGAACCTATGGCACACGTGTCAGCAGTGGCACGCGAAGGCCTTGCAGCTGGCAGGCGGGAAGGTATGCAACTGAAATATGCAGCGCGTGGTGGGAGGCTAGTGTGCCAGTGTCTGCTTAGCAGCTCACCTGGCAACAGGGCTGGATTGGCCATTGGGAGGACCGTGCATTGTGCAGCAGTCTGAGCACTAGGGCTCAAAAAGGTCAGCCATCACTGTTCTATACTATCATTCTGGCCCCCAAATCTTTTTATTTGTTTGTTTGTTTGATTTTAAGCCACACCAGGCAAATCCTAGAGGTTTCTCTTGGCACTGCACTCAATAGATTCTGGGTCAATCACGTGCAAGGCAAGCCCTATTAACTGGATTATTGCTCCAATCCTATTATTCAAATATTAACCACTAATATTTGAAATGTATTTATATGCCAAAATAGATAACTAAAACATTGAAAATAATTCAAAAATGACAAAATACTTTTAAGATAATAAGGAAAATGTGAACTCCAAATAGATTATATTCTAATATTCTATTATTAGAAATCTAAGAATTTATTTTTAAATTATATTATTTAATTTATTAAAATTGTTGCTAATCTTAAAATGTGTGATAAAGATGTAGTTATATTTTTATAAGATGTACATGTTAAAATATTTAAAAACGTAATTCTTGAGAGCATTTTAAATTTTCCACAAATGAAAAGAATAGGTGGTATAAAAGTGAAAGCAACTTGATTCTTGTTGATGTTTGTTTGATTTAAAAGATAGCACTCTGTAGGTTGTCTTACCTCACCATCTAATGATAGGATGAAATCAGAAGACTTGTCATCCTTTGATCTGTGCAAAAGCCAATATTGCTACCTACAGAAGTCTGACTGTGACAACCATAACTGGGCAGAACTTATCCTGGGACTAATAAAAAAAAAGTCCTAATCTAGGCTTTGGCCTACGATCTGTACAACAACCAAGATCTTTAATTCCAGAGGTCTGACTGAGACAACTGCAACTGAACAGGTCTTCTGGAAACATAATGAAAGACTCTATCCAGGCTGCATCCTAGGAGCAGTGCAAAAACCAAGACCACCAACTACAGAAGACTGATTAAAACAACAATGAATGGAACATATCTTCTAGAACCATAAAGAAAGACTTCATCATAGGTTCCATTTTTTATCCTGTGCAGATATCAAGATCTCTAGATACAGAGGTCTAATTTTATCATATATGATGGAGCAGAAGTTTTCCATACACCACAATAGAACCTAGGGGAAAGTTAATGAACATGTATGGAGTCTGCAGTTATTCCCATGACAGTATTTTTTTTTTTTTTTTTGGTTTTTGGGCCACACCCGGTGACGCTCAGGGGTTACTCCTGGCTATTTGCTCAGAAGTCGCTCCTGGCAGGCACGGGGGACCATCTGGGGAACCGGGGGATGGAACCGTGGTCCATCCTAATTAGCGCAGGCAAGGCAGGCACCTTACCTCCAGCGCCACCGCCCGGTCTCCATGATAGTATATTTTAAAGGCAGAGAAACCCTGTATCTCTTAGGCCAAGGGAATTCTCTTTCTAATTTCCCCAATATTTACTGTGCCTATGCAGAAAAAAAAAAGAAGCAGCACAAAAATTTTTTTCTGGTTTTGGTATTGTTGTTGTTATTTTCAGTTTTTGGTGCTTTGTTTTGTTTTTATTTCAGGACCTTGGTTTTTGTTCTCTAGCTGTCTTTATTGCTGTGGTGCTTTTGGGATTTTTTGCTTGATTTTTTCTTTTTGTATTGTTGTTGTGTTTATCTCCCTTTTTTCCCTTTCTTCTCCCAAATTAATATTTATAACCTCTAGAAGGACTCCGCCATTTTTTGCTTGTTTGATCTTTATCCCATTTTATTTTTTTCTTTTCTTCAAACAGAACCACATAACCTGAACCATCTTGTTCCACCTCTCAAATGGAGGGGGAAATAATGAAGGGTACCAAGACCAAACAGTTGTATGATCACTAAGTGGTAATAAAAATGATCATACTTAAACACCAAACTCAAAGCCAACGACAACAGAATCGATACCCAATCTACAACAAGCTAAACACAGAGGGGACCACCTATACTAGCAGCCAGGGCGGTAAGGGAGAGGGATATGGGATGCATACTGGGAATGGGGTGGTGGGAGGACAACTTTGGTGGTGGGAATTCCCCTGATTCAATGTCAATATGTACTAAAATATTGCTGTGAAAGATATGTAATCCACTTGGGTCATAATAAAAATTATTATTATAAAAATATAAGATGGCTCTTTGACTGTCAGAAGTTACTTCTGAGCACAGAGCTAGGCATAAACCTTGACGCGGTCAGGTGTAACCCAAAAATCAAAACACACACACATACATAAACCCCAATAAAAGATGGCCCTCCCTCTGTTATATTTTTACATAATTTCTGTACAATAAATTATGAATTTTCATAATAATAATTAAAAAATTTGAACAAAGAAAAACAGTAATTTAGAAAAATTTTTCAAGGACATACTTATTCTTTCAGCAAGAAGGAAGGTAAAGTTTTATTTGCTTTTTTTTTTTTTTGAGGGAGCCATATCTGGTGATTCTCAGGGATTACTCCTGGCTCTCTATTCAGGGATCACTCTAGACAGGCATGGGGATTATTTGGGTTTCCATTGATGGAACTTGGTTTGAATACCTGCAAACCTTACCTACTGCACTATCTCTGAGATCTCAGAAAGTTAATTTCTTGAGTGACAGGAATTATCTGATCATCATTAAATATCATAAAGAGAATCACCCACTTACTATGACCACTATTTCTGCTCAGTTAATAATCCTTACAATCTATTAACTTTTTCTGGAAATGAATGTTCACATTTATTTTTTTAAAGCTAAGTGTTGATGGTAGCTTAATTCATATTTACACATAACTTCAAAGTAAGTCAGAAATCTCTTCTTTTTGCTGAAATTTTAGTCATCATTTACTTATTTGTTTTTGTTTTCCAAGATTCTTTTGTAAATATTTTAATATATTTATTTAAGCACCATGATTACAAACATGTTTGTAGTTGGTTTTTATTTATAAAAAAGAACACCCTTGGTTATTGAAGTTGTTGCCCCCATTTATATTTATTTCCTTTTCTTCTTTTCCTTTCTTTCTTTATCTGCTCTGCCATGTTTTTTTATCTCAAGACGATGGCTTATTTTGTGGTGCTTATCGTTATTGTCGGAGTGCTCAGTGGATATTTGACACTTCTTTTTGAACTGTTGGGGTGTTTCACCTTCTTTTTCTCCTTCGTCTTTCAAACCGATGATGAGAGCCTCTAGATAAGGATTCTGCCCATTTTGGTGTATTAGACTTTTACCCCAGTTTATTACTTTTCTCTTCTTCAAACAAAACCACATAACTTGAAATATCTAGTCCTGCC
The DNA here is from genome assembly GCA_004027635.1 of Crocidura indochinensis. NCBI lineage: Eukaryota > Metazoa > Chordata > Mammalia > Eulipotyphla > Soricidae > Crocidura > Crocidura indochinensis. Next base: position 27,418 of record PVKC010007307.1, read on the forward strand.
TCCCAGTTAGAGGGGGAAGTAAGGGAGGCACCAAGACCAAACAGGTGCAAAACTACTAAGTAGTAAGCTAGGTACAGAGGGAATCACATATTTTAGCAGCCCCGGGGGTGAGGGAGGAGGATATGGAAGGTAGAACAAAAACTGAGGTGTAGGGAGGACAAATCAGTGATGGGAATCCCCCTGATTTTATGTAAATATGTACCTAAAATATTATTGTCAACAATATGTAAGCCACTATGATCAAAATAAAAATTATATTATTAAAAAAAAGAACACCCTTAACTCTTATTGGAGCCAGAAAGATAGCATGGAGGTAGGGCGTTTGCCTTGTATGCAGATGTATGGTGGTTCCAATCCTGGCATCCCATATGGTCCCCCAAGCCTGACAAGAGCGATTTCTGAGTGTAGAGCCGGAAGTAACCCCTGAGCACTGCCAGTGTGAACCAAAAAAAGAACATCCTCCTTCACCAGTGCAGCATTCTCACCACCCAAGCCCCCCACCTACCTCCTCTCACACCCCTTGCCTGTATTCAAGACAAGCATTTCTATTACTCTCACCACTACCATTTTCAAGATAGTTGTCAGTGTACTGATTTCTTTAACTGGACTCAACACTCTTTATGGTAAGCTTCATATCATGGGCCAGTCCTTCCAGCCCTTATCTCTATTGTCTCTGCATATTATTACAAGGCAGTCTTTTATTTTCTTAAAACACATAGACGAATGAGACTATTCTGTGTCTATCTCTCTCCCTTTGACTTATTTTAGTCACTATAACATTTCCATGTCCATTCATGTATAGGAAAAGTTCATGACTTCATTTATCCTGATGGCCGCATAGTATTCCATTGTGTATATGTACCACAGTTTCTTTAGCCACTCATCTGTTGTCAGGCATCTGGGTTGTTTCGAGTTTCTGCTTTTTAAATAGAACTGTAATAAAATAGGTGTGCAGAAGGTGTTTTTGTATTGTGTTTGTGTTTGTGTGTGTATGTATATGTTGCTATATCCCTATGAGTGTTATAGCTGGATAATATGGAAGATTAATTTCCAATTTCTTGAGGAATCTCCATGTTTTTTCATAAAGGCTGGATTAAATGGCATTCACACCAGCAGTGAATAAGAGCTCCTTTGTCCCCACATCCCCACCATTAGTCATTATTCTTGTTTTTTGTGATGTGTGCCAGTCTCTGTGGTATGAGAAGATCCCTAATTTTTGTTTTGATTTGCATCTCCCTGATGATTAGTGATGTGGAGTATTTTTTATGTGCCTCTTGATAATTTGTATTTCTTTTTCGGGGAATATCTGTTCATTTCTTCTCCCCATTTTATAATTGGGTTAGATATTTTTTCTTGTTAAGTTCTGTCAATATCTTATATATCTTAGATTTTAGTATCTAATCTAATGGGTATTGGGTAAATATTTTTCCCACTCTGTAGGGGCTTTTGTGTCCTCTTCAATATTTCCTTTGAGGTGCTGAAGCTCTTCAGCTTAATATAATCAGATTCGTTTATGTCCACTTCCACTTGTGTGGAGAGTGCTGTTTCATCTTTGAAGATGCTTTTAAAAGATGTTGTTACCCTCAGTTCTTAATCCACTAGGTATCAAACTTACCTCCTGCCCCAATAAGCCATCATACAGCACCCAAGTGGAGGGACACCCACTCAGCCCTGCATCTAGCCCCTCAGAAAAAACTACAACCAACACACCTGCTGACTCATGTTCTGTGGCAGTCCCTCTCAACCCCCAACCCCAAATGTGGACTGTTGCTTGATACCGGACTCAGCTTCAGAAGCACCTCCAGTACAAGAATTCTACCCATCCCCCACAAGAAGCCTATATATCCTTTATAAGTTTAAGACCTTTATAATACTACTTCTTAACTTGTTTACCTCCAAATGCAAGGTAGTCTCCTGCAACACTTGGTTCCCTTAATTACATTTTTAAACTCATTTTTTTTTTGGTTTTTGGGTCACACCCGGCAGTACTCAGGGGCTATTTCTGGCTCTATGCTTAGAAATCACTCCTGGCAGGCTAGAGAACCATATGGGATGCCGGGATTCAAACCACTGTCCTTCTGTATGGAAGGCAAACGCCTCACTTCTATGCTATCTCTCTGGTCCCAATTTTAAACTCATTTTTTTAATTTAAATTTTTATTGTGACTGAAGTTCATTACACAGAATTATTTATGGTACATAGTGACAATGAATGAAGGGCATTCCCACCACCAATGTTGTCCTCCCTCCACTCCTGTTTCCAGCATGTCTCCCATATCTCCCTCCTTTGCTCTCCTGCTCCCCCCCCCCCCCAGAATACTAGTGTAACTGGTCTCCACTTATCAGCTGGTTGTAGGTCGGGTATCTATTCTGTTTGGTGTTCCAGTCTGATCATTTTCTATTTACACTGCATGGTCATATGACTGGCCCTGATAACATCCTTTTCTCCCCTCAATTTATGAGTCTGAATGCTTCAAGTTGTGCTATTCTGTTTGAGATAAAAAGGTTAAGAAAAGGAGAAGGGAAAATTTGGTATCAACTACTTAAAGCAAATGAGATTTAAAAATCACCGAATAATATCCACAAGAGTGAAAGAAGAAAAAAAGGTGGAAGAAAAAAGAGAAGGAAAATA
>PVKC010007308.1:0-29716 GCA_004027635.1 Crocidura indochinensis
TAGGGTATATCCCTAGGAGTGGAATAGCTGGGTCGAATGGGAGCTCAATTTCCAGATTTTGGAGGAACCTCCATATTGCTTTCCATAGAGGTTGGACTAGACAGCATTCCCACCAGCAGTGGATAAGAGTTCCTTTCTCTCCACATCCCCGCCAGCACTGATTGTTCTCATTCTTTGTGATGTGGGCCAATCTCTGTGGGATACACAGGACTTCTAATTCTGTGCCCAGGAATCACTCCTGGTGGAGCTTAGGGAACCATATGCAGTGTCTGGAATTGAACTTGGGTCAGCAGCATGCAAGGCTAGCAACTGACTCTCTGTACTATCTTTCTGGGTCCATTATTTTTTGGGGGGTGGGGGTCACCTCCAGCAGCGCTCAGGGGTTACTCCTGGCTCTACTCTCAGAAATTGCTCCTGGCAGGCTCGGAGGACCATATGGAATGCCAGATTTGAACCACCATCCTTCTGTATGCAAGGCAAATACCTTACCTATCTCTCCAGCCCCCCCATTATGTTTTTTTGAAAAACATTTCACATCTCAAATCAGTGGTGGTACCAAGTCTTGAAAATCTAATGTTCTACTGTACATCTCAGTGGTAATTAGCCAGGGAAGCAAACAGGTAGCTCTCTAGATTGCACTCTCCTATCCTCTGACGCTACTGACAGACCCCAGGGGCAGAGAGAGCTGAGCTGGCTCTGCACCAGCACAAAGGAATAGAGAGCATTGCCAGCACCCCCAGAGGCCTCTCCTTCTATGGCCCCTGCTCATACTCAGAGGCCCTAGGGAAGCAGGTGAGAGGATACTCTTTGCCCTGAATCCAGCAGCACTGAGCTTCCCTTTCTCCATCACTAGGCAATCTGCCCTGCCCAAGACCCAAGGGTCAGTTTGCTTGCAGAATAATAAGGGTGTAAACATACATGTTGTAAGCAAATTTTTGACTAGGAAGAGGCCAGTTCCATAACCTGCACTGATTCTGATTCCCAGATAGGCTCATAAAACACATGGGGGCAGATGAAAGATACCCTGGGCTACCCCCTTCAGTGTCTGGGACTTTACTTCCTTCCAAACCCTGATCTACAGCAGTCCTGAATCTGTCAAACCCACTCTCGTAGAAGCCTGTGCTGAAGAATTCACAGCCCTGGTTATTATATCAATTCCTCATGAGGCTGAGTTGTTCTGGGCAAGGGAAAATATTATATATATATGTCTACAATATATGCAGATGTACTTAGAGATGTTACTAGATGTGAAGTAGGCATCACTGTACCTGGGAGAAGACGGGGACCCCTCAAAACCCTGAGGCTCCTCTTTGGGTTCAGGAGATAGCTGTTCAAGAAGGAGGGATGTTTGGAAAAGGTTCTGTCTATGTCTAAATCCGAGTCATAGTCACCCACACACATGCACACAAGACAAAGAAAATGGGGCCTGGAGAGATAGCACAATGACGTTTGCTTTGCAAGCAGCCGATCCAGGACCAAAGGCGGTTGGTTTGAATCCCGGTGTCACATATGGTCCCCCGTGCCTGCCAGGAGCTATTTCTGAGCAGACAGTCAGGAGTAACCCCTGAGCACCACCGGCTGTGGCCCAAAAACCAAAAAAAGAAAAAAAAAGATAAAGAAAATGGAGGTGATCTAAATGAATAGATAAAAGGACATGCTAACATGAAAATAAGAACTATATATACACATCCATGTGTATATGAATATGGTATAGACATCTTATTAAAAAGAAGGGAGCAGGGTCCAGCTGCATTTGTAACAAGAAAAGTTCCTGGACCACACAAGCATGACACTTTGCTTGTTGGCTGGTAGAAGCGATGCAATTTACCTTTGGGTGGTGGAGCTGAGATTCCCATTTAAAAGTCTAAGCCTGCTGATTATTTATTGATGTCTCTCTCCATAGCTGTCTGACTCTTACTGGTAGGAAGTAGCTCCTGGTGCCTAAAGGATTTTCTGAATTAAGTTCTTTGCAGTCATTTTCCCCTCCGGTGTTAACCAATGAGACTTGCACTTTGGTGGAATCAGCTTCTCCCCAGTACCCTCTGTCCCCCCTGCTTTGATGTCATGGAATAAAATGAAGTACCAGGAGCAAGGCCATCAGACAACTGGACCTGACATTGTTATTTGCCACTTATTTTTTATTTACAGAGAGAGGGAGGAGGATACACGGGAGCTCATATTTTATAGTGACTATGCTTACAACTCTCAGAAGGACATTGGCTGAGGGATTTAATGAGTAACAGGACCTGCTCTGGATGACTGTCCTCATACTGGTAGCCAACTTATAAGTGTTCTTTAAGCAACACATTTACATAAATTTTTGAAGTCATCCTGGTGAGGCCTCTGATGCTCAGTTAATTCATCTGTAAAATGAAATAATACTTCTTTACTCCAGAAAGGGAAGGGACTGAGACTGAGGTCCTTCTATGTGCAATATTCATGATTCATGAATTGGAACTCTCTTAATTTGGGGGCTTGTGACCATACCAGCTGTGCTCAAGTCTTACTCCTGGCCACTTTTGACAATGCCTAGGAATCATAAGTGGTACTGAGAATATAACTGGAGTCATCATGTGTGCAGGGAAACATCCCTGTGCTATCTCTGGCCTGAATCTTTATTTCTAAGGAAATCCTACAAGTGACCTCCATAGAGCAACCTGTTATCTCCTTATTTCAGAAAGAGTCAGCCTAGTCTATTCTGTTCTCACCAGCATCAGCCTACTCATCCAAGCCCACCTAGGGGAAAACAGCCACTAGAGGAACAGTCTGAAAGTGACAGGTTTGGGGAAACCCATTGAGAGTTTGGAGCAGAAGTGGGAGTCAGTGAGGCTCCATACATATGTGTTCTTCTGTTTCTCCTGCAGTGAAGACTGGTACAAACACACCACTTTTGGACAGGACCATTCCCCAAGATGAGCAGTGACAGATCTCCAGTAAGGATCATCATCTTCCTGGCCCTCCAGGAAAGGAGGGGGGAAATTCCTACATGTTGATCAAGAGACACAGCTTGTTGCTCATTTGTACTGGTGAAATAGGAACATTCTGGGTCTTGGACAGGCTATAGCAGGTGCTGCTGGGGGATGGGACAGATTTGGTTGGGATGTTGGCAGGAGGAGGCATCAAGGGCTTTGAAGTTGCAGATCTAACCAGCCCTTCTTGAGGAGGGCTCTGGAATGGAAAACAATAGAAAATCCAAAGGGCCAAAATTGTAGCATCTAAAATTTTACCTTTGTTGGTCTTTATTTTATCATCTGTAAAACTCCCACAAAAACACAAAACAAAACAAACAAAACATGAATAGACTGAGAGAAAAAAATGTCCCAGAGATAGGCAGGGGAGAGGGCAACTGGGGAAGTTGATGGCAGAAAATGTGCACTGGTGAAAAGTGTTGTATATTGTATGACTGAAACTCAATCACAAACAACTTTGCAACTGTGAAAAAAAACCTAAATGTATTATGAACAATCTTGTAAACCACAGTGCTTATATTAAGTAATTAAAAATTAAAACAAAAACATCAAAAAAGCTTAGTCAACAGGTGCCCAAGAACTGTTTGTGTTCTATGTGTCCAAGTTCCTTTAATTACTAGCCATGCTTGGAGATCTCCTAAGCCAAACCTGGCAGGGCTTTCCCCAGCTATAATGAAGGATCTTCTGGTGCTAGGGATTGAACTAGGATGGGCATATACAAGTACAGTATCCTACCATTGTTCTATCTCTCTGGGCCCTGAGGACACATTTTTTTTATTTTTGAGTCATACCTGGCAATACAAAGGGGTTGCTCCTTGCTCTGAATTCAGGAATTACTCCTGGTGGTGCTAGTGGGACCATAGGAGATGCTAGGGATCTAACATGGGTTGTCCATGACCTAGGATCCCTCGCTGTGCCACAGCCAGGCTAATCCATCACAGGAACAGAAATCATTGATTGCAGTGGAGTTGTATTATCAAGAAGGATAGTTTCATGAAAATTCAACTTGCCATTGAAAATCATCAATCAAAACAAACCCATGTTATGAGTGTTTTCTACTGCCAGTCTATGTGTAAGGGGAGGGGATAGTGGGTACAGAGGTAGGCATGTCTGTCTCATCTGCAAAAAACTTTCAGGAGAAAATGCAACCAAACAGATTAATCCTCTTAGGGGTGGGTAAGAAGCATTATGACTCCACAGAAAAGACACTTAATGAAAGTGTCTGATCATGCTTCCAACTTAGAGCCAGGGGACGCAGGGATCCAGCTATTCCCCGAAGAGTATGGGCTCTGTAGCCAGGAATCCTTGACTTTCAATGTCAGCACCACTACATTCTCTGATTGTTCCTGGTCAGATTACTAATTCTCTCAAAGTTTCTGTGTCTATTAAATGGTGAAGACTAATACAAGATTTGGTACAAGATTCTACTAGAAAATAAAAAACATCAAATACTTAGTAAAATAAAAAATTACATTTAGATGGTCTTCATGACTTTGTGTATCACTTTTTCTTTCATTTTCTGGACAAAAGTCAGTTGTTGACTCAAGCTGCATAACTAAACAGTCCAACTATAAATAAATAACAAGGAGTGAAGGTTGATGGTCTACTCACATCTGAGGTAGATCACAGCAGAGTCTGCAAAGCTAAAGAACTTCAACAGTGAGAGCTTCAAAACTGAAGGCTTTAATAGTGAACCCTGGCATCAAAATATCTCCCCCATTGTTTTGTTTTGCTACCTTTTTCCCTTTCTTCTTCTAAATGGATAATTATAACACCTAGACAGACTCCTAGTTCTTTTGATTGTTTGTGGGTTTTGTTTGTTTTTTTTCTTTTCTTCTCCCCTATCTTTTCTTATATCTCCAACAGAACCACATTACTGGAATCATCTTGTTCAGCCTCCTAATTTGAGGGGGTGGGAAATGTCTGGTACCAACATCAGATAGTCATATGACATTTAGTGAAACAAAAAATGATCAAACTTGAACACCAAACCCAAAGTCAACGACAGCAGAATCAATACCCAATCTATAACAAGAAGTACAAGTACTAGTTACATTACAGGGGATAAAGGAGAGAGATATGGTATGCATGCTGGGAACAGGGGCAGAGGGAGGACAACACTGATTGTGGGATGCCCCTCATTCATAGTCACTATGTGCCTTAAATATTACTGTGAAAGATTTGTAATTCACTTTGACCACAATAAAAATAAAATAAAAATCTCCCCCAGTGGATTGGAAAGAGGATACTGGAAGAATGAGAGTGTCTTGTTCACTTTTGTCTTCAGAGTATCTACAATTAGACTTGGCAGGGTTTGCTGGATCAATAGAGGCAAGACATGTGGGAAAGGAGAGTGTGAGGAAAAGAATGAATAAGTAGGTGATATATTGAAGGAGGGAGGGAAAAAAGGAAGGAGGGAAGGAAGAAAGGAGGGAGGGTGGGAAGTGGGGATTGATTAACTATGTGGGGATGATGGATAGAAATGGATATGTATAAATAAAGGGGGGAAGGAAGTAGGGATTGATTGATGATGTGTGGGTGAATAGATTGGAGGATAGGAAGCAGGTTGGGAAGGAATCAAATATCTAAATGGGCATGTTTTCAATTTTACACCCCGTTTTACAATTAGGAAAGCTTAACAATATTTAACCACACTTGAAAAGGGAAAATGTCCTTGTATTCTGATGACATGTCAAGTTCTCCTCAGTATTGTCTTCTTGCAGATTGATGGCCCAGAAATACCATCATTTCCCCACCAGTCTAACCAAAATCCTTCAAGATCCAATTGAAGTTCCACCTGCTCACCTGAGTCTGCTCTCTATTTCTGGTTTAAAACTCCTCTTCCCTTTCCTCAACATGTCAGTCTTGAGTGTCATCTACATCATCACGCATTTAGCTACTCATTATCTTAAATTTGTGCCTTATATCTCCATCTCCAGACAGAGCTTGGGTTCCAGGCTTCCCTCCAGCCCCAATCACGAGGCTAGGCACATCCATAAGCAATGTAGAGGTTGGGTAGCTAATGTCTCAAGCCATGATAGAAGTGGATGCTTAATGAGCAATGCCTGTCACAGGGACCTTTGAACACATGATTAAAGGAACACAACTCCCTATGCATCGACAACAGTTTTCCAGCATGGTCATAACTATCTCCACATAAGAAAGAGGCAAGATGAGTAGAAGAGAAATGGTGGAGTTTTCAACAACAGGATCCAAACTGTTCCAGGACTATAGGTCCCCTCCCCTGAATCTGGGTGTGCTTCTTATGGTGCCCATCAATAGAGTCTGGTAGCAAAAAACCTTTGTGACTCCTCAAACCAGGTCATTAAATTCCAGGTACTTCTATGGATTTTCCTGGAACCTAGATACCTAAAGAGCCAAGCATCTGTATAGGCCATTTCCCCATTCAAGCTGCCATATTATAAGAAAGCATGATCCACAATGCAGGTGTTCTTGAACCCTAATCCCAGGAGCCACTTATATGAGTGAAATGGCCCTGAGCAGCTACCAGCCCAGTCTCTGAAATAATCTCAGCTGTGCCACCTCTCAGGGAGATCCAGATGTTGTTGAAAAAAACAAGTCATCCCTACTATGTAGACACAGTTCCCCACTTGGGCTTCATGAACTTCATGAAACAGATGGTGATTTCAGCTGCAACTGCTGAAAGAAATGGCTGGACATGAGAGAAGTTGGGTAAGGAACTGATTAAACTTGCTCAAGTAAGAGACAGTTTGTAAAATAAATCCCCACACTGTATTTCCAACCCCAGGTGAGTTGGTCTGAAGAAGGGTACCAGCAAAGAATTAATAAACCAAGCCAGACATAGGGGACAGAATCATTATATTATGGGAGCCTGACTGAGTATCCCTTACTCTTAAATGGAAGAAGAACAAGATGCTTGTTCTGGGTTGATAGTAGATAGATATGGGTGAGAAGAATTTTGCGAAACGACAGGCACCCGATTGCAAAGCACTGTGCCTAGCAGTCATGATGAGGGCATCGTTTCTGGGTTCACAAGGCTGCCCTGAGTTTCTATATAGCCATAGTCCTCCCAACAGCTACAGAAACACCCACCCCCATTTTCTTTTCAACAAAGTAGCTAAAGGGGATACCTGTCCCAGGTCTCTCATCTCAGAATTCCATCTCCAGGATCCCAGAGCTAGATGACTATCTGTTCTGTAACCTGATCCTACCAGGACCTTTTAGTAGTATACAGGTCAGAAATGTACCTAGGGAAATGCCACAGGTTGGGAGCCAACTTGAGGGTGAAGGTAACTTGCTCCTTCCACTTGTCTGTGGGTTAAAGATGGAGTGGATAATGGTGACTGAGAGCTAGAGAATAGTGGATCTGAGTGAATTCTGTTCTATCTCCTGCATCTATGAGACAATGGAAGACTAATGAAACCTCAGCTACTTTCTGAAGAAAGATCCTGTTATCACTGACAGCTGAGGGTCCCTAGAAGCCCATGGGTACATGAAAGACTCAGGAGTTGATTTATACTTTTACTGAATGGCAGCCCTACTAAGGGTTGGGCATGATGCTGAAGTTGAACATAGGGCTAGGTAATGTCATGTTTAGGGAAACACTGTCCTGGGCAAACAACACATCTGCCTTTGATTGTCCTATGAATTTTACCATGACCACTGCTTTCCTGACAAGTAGATTACATCTGGTGGCAAGAAGGAGCACGTTTGCCTTTCATGCAAAAGGTCATTGGTTCGAATCCCGGTGCCCCATATGGTCCCCCGTGCCTGCCAGGAGCAATTTCTGAGCATGGAGCCAGGAGTAACCCCTGAGCACTGCCGGGTGTGACTCAAAAACCAAAAAAAAAAAAAAGAAGGAGCAATAACTCTCTTGGTCAATGGTTTCATGATGTGGAGCAAGAGTGAAGAGAAGGTTCTGCCTGCCAGTGGATGTTCAGAAATGAGCTCTAGATTGAGCCCATCTGTCTTTATATACTTCTCTCACTCCCAGACACTGGTGCAGTGGTATGTTCACCTACTATAAGCCCTTAAAGCCAAAGAGGAAGAGAACTTTCTTCAGTCATAGATGTTTTCCATGTTGAAATGATAGTATTTGAGACATACTAGATTAAAATCATGTGTAATTGGTTATTTATCACTTTCTTTGTTTTGGTTTCTGTTTTAAGGCCACTCATATTTATTTATGCCTCTGTACTCAGGGTCTCAGACCTGCTGGTGGGAACTGATGGAGTACTGGGGGCCAAACTCAGGTCAGCTTTGTGCAAGATTAATAATGATCTCTATACCACAGGTCAACCAAGTGAAGCAAAAATAAAGATATGGGACTACATTAAACTAAGAAGCTTATGAACCTCAAAAGCAATGATGACTAGAATACAAAGACTACCTACAGAATGGGGGAAGTTATTCACCCAATACTCATCTCAACACTACTCTCTCAATACTGCTTTAATTTTTTTAATGGAAAATCCTTGAATAATGTTATTTAATTTCATCTCCATTTGTTATAATATTGATGTAGGGGAAAAATAACACTATTAGCAATAAACAACACTAGGGATCTTACCCAAGAATGGGTTTTGCTGTTATATGTCAATTTGTCAAGTGAGGAAACGTTTCATCTAGTAAAACTGGTGGTTCTGTCACTTTCCGTGCTGGGCACTGCTCCGACTGCTCGGTACTGAATGGACAGCTCCCCAGAGAGGTGCTAGTTAAGGAACCTTCCCTTAAGACAGTCTTTCACAGAGAGAAAGGGATGACACTTGGTTAGATACTTTCCAAAGCATCCTGTGCCTGGCTCCAGTACTTCTTCAAGGGATGTGGGATGGACTCATTTCTGATGACCTGAATTGTGGTGAAATGTACAATACGTTGTAGCCTGAAAGAGAGGATGAGAAAGCAGCAATGCTGGGTTCAGAAAATGCTGTGCACTTGACACGTGTTCCAGGCACACTTTCAGATTATCCAATCAAGTTCAAACCATCAGGAAGCCTTCCTGTGAAGAACAGACCATATTTGATTTTAGTACTCTCCATTTCTCAATGTATCTCCCTAGAGTCCAGCCCACAGCTCAAGGTCTCCCTGCAAAAAGGGTCCACCTAGAGGTGCCTATTTTCATTGCCTTCTTATCTTGGAGACTGAACTAAGCTGCCTCCCAACTTCCAGAAAGCCCCTCCCCTCATCATCCTTGGAAGGAAGTTTAGGAAAATTCTAGTCTTTGCTAGTGGTTCTTGGGAAGGAAAGGAGGAAGGGGGATCCAGGAAGGCTGGGTGGGGGCCCTCCTGCCCTCGGAAAGGCAAGACTAATTCTGTAGTCTAGTCACTCTGTCAAACATTTAGTGTATCCGGGTGATTGTTCCCCGCTAGCCGCGACGGTCTATCTGTTGGGCCTTTTGTCATGTTAACTGCAGCCGATCAATGGATTGAGGTCAGGACTTCTGATGTAGGTGCAAGCTTAGAGGGAAAAAAGTCTCAAAGATTCATTTTTTCTCGTCTGGTAACACTCCGGTCACTTATTTTTTCTCAGTTAGCCTCTGCCGCTCTAAAGTGGATATTGATCAGTGCTTTAATGCAAACCTGTCAAATTAATTTTGCAGACCTGGGATATGACTGGCCTAAAATTGCTTCTGCATCTGTTCTCTGCAGCAAGCCTATGAATTTTAATCACGGCCAGAATGGGTTGGTGGCTCTTTTTGTTAGAAACTTGAATAGGAAAGGTTTAAACTGTAAATGCCAGGGAATGATGCTGTTTTGTTCTTTTCAGAAACTCATGTGGTGGAGGTCAAAGAAATTATTATGTCGGGTGTATTCTTGGCAGGTGCTGTAGGAAGCAGAGCGGGCACATTTCCACGTCCCGTGAGCTGCCAGAAGACTGGATTCTCAGGAAACCCCCATGGGGGCAGAGTCGACACTTTGGGGCCACCTGAAGAACAGAGAGGTGCCAGCCTGGCCTTCCAACTCTGTTACTGATTCCTGTTTGATAGTTTAGCCTGTTGATTTGCCTCCTGGGGGAAAGAGAAGCCTGGATTTCACTTTGCTGAGTGAGTTTCATTTTCAGGTCTGGTATTTTCTTCCTCCCCAAGCCCTTTAGGCCCAGGCCAGATCACTTCCTCTGGAAGTTAGGCCTTGGACTCAAGGCACAAGTCTAAAGTGTTAGACAGTTATCAGGGATGGCTCCTCCCTGGGACACCCTTTTTCCTTTTCAAGGATCAGGTTCAGATACAAAGTTCTGGGGGTGGATTTGGAGGCCCCCTCCACATCTGGAATGTGGGAGTGGGGCCTTGACTCCTAATGATTCCACTGTCACTGTTCCTGGTAGCAGGGCCCACAAATGTGGGACATTTGTTCATTAGGGCCTCAGAGGCAGGAGGGCAGTGATATAGGAAAAGGCACTTACCTACTCCTTGGGCAAGTTCTGGGCTTTTGCCCCATCCCCAGAGCCTGGCCAAGCTTCCTCTGCAGAGAACCAGCAACCCCAACCATTCTGACCTTCCTGTGGGTCCCCATCAATCAATCTGTGTGTCTTTTGGGACACACAGAGGTTGACTACAGGACCCTCAGCTAAGATGCTGTCATATTTGTGGGGAACCACTACATAGCCTCAAGTCTGCATTATCTCATCTCTGGGATCCCCAGCACTATGGAAACATTATTTCACTATTTGTTTTGCTCCAGGAAGAGTGGCAAGAAGAAAAGTCTGCCTGAAAGTACTTGAGAAAAGCCTCAGAGATATGGTGGAGGAAGCTCAGAACACAGCTCTCATAAGGGTGTTATCCATGCTCTGTTGTAAGTGCTTGGCCCTATTAACTCATTCAATGTTTTTAGACACAACTCAGAGTTGCTCAGAACAGTGTTGAATGAATGTCTGTCCAAGTGAATGAATGGCTGCATGAATGAAGAGAAACACATGGCCGTTAGACACACACAGACCGAGCTCATCTCACCACATTGCTTCCTGCCCTCTCCTCCTCTACTAAAAGCTTTAAAGCCCAGAATATCAGTTTTGAGCTCCTCAGTTATGCTGGGCAGGAGAAGGTCTGGCAGCTCTGTGGCTGGCAGAATAGGCACAGGGCCAGGAATCAGGCCACTGATGCTACCCTGGTTTCCCTGAATTATTGGGTACAAACCACTTTGCTGTAGCTTCATCCTCCATTCAAGGCTGCTGTTTTGGTCTGTATATTTCACCAGGTGGTAGAAGGGGTAGGGAAGAGATCTGAGTTCAAAGCTCTGCAGGGGAAAGAAAGATCCTTAAATCTAGGGCTTAGGACACAGTGGGGCTCATGTAGGTGTTGAGGTGGCATCTTCTGGGAAGATACCCAGAAAGCGATTCATTCTCCTGAAAAGGAAATATTTTCAAGCTTCCTGTGTCCCTGCTCTGAGAAGCACAGATTTACTAGTAAAGGAGGCTCTGCAGGAGAGAGGACAGTGGTTAAGGTTATTGCCTTGCAGGTAATTGACCTCTGTTCAATCCTGAAATCACACAGGGCCCCCTGAGCACCACTAGGTGTGACCCCAAAACCAAAAAGAAGTAGACAAAGGTGAAGGAAAAGCTCCTGCCTCTCCTTAAGAACTGACACATACACTTAGCAGCCAATTGCTCTTCAAAGGCCCAAGGGCATCCCAGAAAGTGAATCAGACGATCAGTGCTTGCTGAAAACCAACTATGCCAGGCACAATTCTAGAAGTTGTTGTTAGGAAGTGGATACAAGACTGGAGAGATAGTAAAGGCATTAAGGCAACTTACTTTGCATGTTTTGATGCTGCTTCGATCCTGGCACATCATAGTCCCCTGAGCATTACCAGGAGTGATCCCTGAGCATAGAGCCAGTAGTAAGCCTTAAGTGGAGCCGGATGCAGCCCATACTCTCCCCCAAACCTCAAAAAGAAATAGACATAGATAGTCCTGCTCAAAGAGACAACAGTAAAGAAATGAGTCAATGAACAGAGAATGTAGGCACAGACGGTAACAGTCCCTAGATAAATGTTGAAAAGAAAATGAAACAGGTTAACATGGTAGAATAGCCTATGGGCTTGAGGAACTCAGAATAAGGACCCTGAAAAGAGGCAGAGAGAGAGGCCAGAGTGCGTGAGGCAGATGAAAAGACAATGGCATCCAGGGAAAGGCTGTAAACCCTGAGGACCTAGACTAGAAGCTGAGGAGGTTGGTGAAGCAGGGCCGTGCATGGAAAGAGGGACCTGACCTGCCTCCTAGTGGGACACAGTGCAAACCATCAGAGATGGGAGGCGGGATAGGTATCATCTGATAGAGGCCAGAAACCTGACCAATTGTTGATTATGAGCAGAACAGATGGAGAGGTGATGCAGCAGGACTGAAGGATGACCCAGGTCACTGATCATTACCACCACTTAAAAAAAAAGAAGAAAATCTGATGCCTGCATGCTTTTTCTAGCCAATAAACACCACCATAACATGTAGGAAAAACCACACTACAAGCAAGACCATGGAAAAACAACACAGGCCAACACTATGCAATGAGAATGAAGATGGCAGCTCTGATGACCTGAAAGTGCCAACCACCTAGTTAGCCTCTCGGATAAGGAATTTAGAGAAGAAATATAAAGGATATTCATAGAAATCAAAGCATAGATTAAGCAGAACAAACCACAAAGATAGAAATCATAACTCTAAACTGAAATAACAGGTCCAAAAAACTCAGTAAATAAAATAAAAACCTCAATGGAAAGCCTCTCCAAAAGAGTAAGAGCAACTGAGAACAAATCAGTGAGCTGGAAGATGAGATACATAACAACTCCATACAACAGAAGAGATTGGAAAAGAGCCTTAAAGAAAATGATCAGACAATAGAAAAAATACTCAAAGAATGTGAACAGATGAAAATAGAAGTCTTTGATAAATTCAATTAAAAATGATTTATTAAAAATAGTATAAGAACTATACCATCTAAAAAATTCTTGGACTCATAATCTTCCACAGTTAAACCAGGATGATCTAGTATATCTAAACAGATTCATCACTATTGAGAAAATTAAAATGGTAATCAAAAGTCTTCCCCAATACAAAAGGTCAGACCCAGATGGATTCACTAATGAATTCTTTCAAACCTTTCAAGAGTAGCGGCTATCAATCTTATTTAGGCTTTTCCATGAAATTGAAAAATTAAGAACACTCCCAAATAGTTTCTATGAAGCTAACATCACCTTGATACTAAAACCAGACAGAGATACTGCAAAGAAGAAAACTACAGACCAATATCCTTGATGAACACAGATGCAAAGATCCTCAACAAAATCCTGGCAAATAGGATCCAACAGCTCATTAAGAAGGTCATACATCATGACCAAGTAGGTTTCATTCCAGGAATGCAAGCATGGTTTAACAAATGTAAATCAATCATTATTATATACCTTATTTACAAAAAAGAAAAATGAAAAACCATATGATCGCATCAGTAGATGCAGAGAAAGCATTCAATAAGATCCAACATTCATTCTTGATAAAAACTCTTATCTAGATGGGGATGGAAGGAACTTTTCTCAATATAGTTAAGACTATCTACCACAAGTCAATGGCAAACATTATTATCAATGTAGATAAACTAAAAGCCTTTCCTCTAAAATCTGGTACAAGACAAGGCTGCCCTCTCTCACCACTCCTATTCAATATAGTGCTGGAAGTTCTTGCCATAGCAATTAGGCAAGAAAAAGATATCAATTGCTTCCAGATAGGAAAGGAAGAAGTCAAGCTCTCACTGTTTGCAGATGACATGATACTATATTTAGAAAACTCCAAAGACTCTATCAAAAAGTTTCTGGAGACAATAAATTCATATAGCAAAATTGCAGGCTACAAAATTAACATCCAAAAAGCAATGGCCTTCTTGTACACAATAATGATAGAGAAAAATGGACATTAAATAAAACAATCTTGGGGCCCGGGAGATAGCATGGAGGTAAGGCGTTTGCCTTTCATCGGTTCGAATCCCGGTGCCCCATATGGTCCCCCGTGCCTGCCAGGAGCAATTTCTGAGCATGGAGCCAGGAGTAACCCCTGAGCACTGCCGGGTGTGACCCAAAAACCAAATAAATAAATAAATAAATAAATAAATAAATAAATAAAACAATCTCATTAACATTAGTGTCACACAAACTGAAATACCTTTGAGTAAACTAAAGAGGACTTATAGAAAGATAACTATAGAACATTGCTGTAAAAAATAAAAGAGGACACAAGGAAATGAATACACATACTCTTTTCATAGATTGGGAGGATTAATATAATTAAAGTGGCAATATTCTTCAAAGCTCTGTAAAGATTTAATGCAATTCCTCTAAGGATACCCATGACATTCTTCAAAGAAGTGAATAGAACACTCCTGAAGTTCATTTGGAACAATAAAGGCCCACGAATAGCTAGAACGACCTTTGGGAAAAGAAATATAGGAGGCATCACTTTCCCCAACTTTAAATTTTACTACAAAGCAGTAGTCATTAAAACAGCATGGTATTGGAATAAAGACAGACACTCAAATCAGTGGAATAGACTTGAGTATTCAGAGAATGTTCCCCTGACATACAATCAACTAATCTTTGATAAAGGGGCAAGAAATGCAAAATCAAGCAAGTAAAGCCTCTTCAACAAGTAGCAAACTGGTCAGTCACCTGCAAAAAAGCAAACTCAGATCTCTATCTAACACTATGCACAAAGGCCAAATCCAAATGGATTAAAGACCTTGTTATCAGATCCTAAACCATAAAACAACATATCTATATGATATTGAGACTAATGTTGTCTTCAAGGAGAAAACATCACTCTACAAACAAGTGGAAGCAGAGATAAACAGATGGGACTATATTAATCTGAGAAGCTTTTGAACATCAAAGGAAATAGTGACTAGAATACAAAGCCACCCATAGAGTGGGAGAAACTATTCATCCAATACCCATCTGATAAGGAACTAATATCTAAGATATACAAGTTATTGACAGAACTTAAAAAAAATAACTAACCCCATCAAAAATGGGGAGAAGAAATGAACAGACACTTCCTCAAAGAAGAAATACAAATGACCAAAAGACACATGAAAAGAATGCTCCACATCATTAATCACCAGGGAGATACTAATCAAAGCAACAATGAGGTACCATCTCACGCCACAGAACCTGGTACACATCACAAAGAACAAGAACAATCATTGCTGGCAAGGATGTATAGAGAAAGGTCTTTCATTCACTGCTGGTGGGAATGCCTCTGCCTAGTCCAATCTTTATGGAAAAAATATAAAATTTTCTCAAAAAAACTGGAAATTGAGCTCTCATATGATCCAGCTATACCATTCCTAGGGATATACCCTAGGAACACAAAAACACAATACAAAAATGCCTTCCTCACATCTATTTTTTGCAGCGCTATTTATAATAGCCAGAATCTGGAAACAACCAAGATGCCCTTTAACAAATGAATGGCTAAAGAAAGTGTGGTACATATACACAATGGAATATTATGCAGCTGTCAGGAAAGATGAAGTCATGAAATTTCCCCATACATGGATGTACATAAAAGCTATTAATGTGAGTGAAATATATCAGAGGGAAAGAAATAGACTCACTCATATATGGGTTTTAAGAACAATTAAAGACATTAGTGTGTTGGGGTTCGAGCAATGGCGCAGCAGTAGGGCGTTTGCCTTGCATGCAGCTAACCAGAAAGGACCAAAGTTAGATCTCCCAGTGTCCCATATTGTTCCCCAAGCCAGGAGCAATTTCTGAGAGCATAGCCTGGAGTAACCCCTGAGAGTCACCAGATGAGGCCCAGATGTTAAAAATAAAAAAGACATTAGTGTAATAATACCCAGAGACAATAGAGATGAGGTCTGGAAGGAACTGCTTACCACAAAGAGTGGTGAATGCATTTAGAGAAATAAACTATGCTAACAACGATCATTATAATGTTATTGGATGAGAAAGGTAGAATGTCTGTCTCGAATACAGGCAGGGGAGAAGAGTGAGGAGCATAGGTGGTGGGAATATTGCACTGATGAAGGTGGGTGTTCTTTTTTATGACAGAAACCCAACTACAATCATGTTTGTAATCATGGTGCTTAAATAAAGATATTATTTTGCAAAAAAAAAAAAAAAAAAGACATGGGGCCAGCGAGATAGCATGGAGGCAAGGTGTTTGCCTTTCATGCAGAAGAATGGTGATTCGAACCCCGGCATCCCATATGGTCCCCCGAGCCTGCCAGGATTGATTTCTGAGCATTGAGCGCTGCCAGGTGTGACCCAAAAACAAAACAAAAAAAAAAAAGAAGAAAAAGACATTTTAAAAAATGACGAGGACAGGATCTGCAACCATCATTCTGCTGGCTCTTTCCTGGTTCTACATGATTCTAAATATTAAGTAGAACATACGAGGCTGCACATGGTCTGTGACTACTGTCAAAGCAGAAGGGCTGTGGAGCTGAGCTGAACTGCAGGGAGGCTGGAATAGAACACCTAGGCCAGAGATGGGAAGAAAGAGGCTATGTGAGGCCACACTCAGAGAGATCTGTATTAGTTTTGTGTGATTGTCACAAGAATTCACACATGTGGTGCTTGTAAGCTGCCAAACTTTATCAGCTTCTTGTGATTTGTCAAACTTTATCAGCTTTTCTTGTGATTTGAAAGGTCTATATTTCTCTTGAGTCTGGAGCACTCTTCTGTAGGGCAGACCTGTTTTCAGCCCCTTTCTGGTTTGTAGTTGGGTTTCAGTTATAAAAATAGAAAAGAAGGGGCACAAGGTAACCTAGGTACCCTTGCCCCTTCATCTCTCTCTGATTATGGCCTAGGAAAGTTCTTGATTGCAGACACTCAGGCAACAACACTGATTAATCCTTCCTAGGACCTCAGTGTTACATTCTCAGACTCCTTAGAGCACCCCAAGATCCTTTTGCTAGGGCAGGTGGTGAACAAAATAGCAGGTAGGGCTCTGGAGATGACTGTGAAATACCCAAAAGGAAGTGAAGAGGACTTGGGGGTCCTCTCAGAACCATAGGCTAGGCCCCCTCAGGAGATAACCACCAGCACCAAAGACCTTGAGACTGAATAAAGAAGACTCCAGATTTCAGAGTCCTTTTCTTTCACAACAAATCTAGCAACTGAGGACCCCTTATCTGATTTTAGCTGAGAGCCTCCAGGCATGGCTGCTTGGAGGAAACCTGGATCCTTAGAATGGCAAAAAGAACTCCACACACCTTCCTGGGCTTGCCCACACCTCTGACTCAGTGTGTGTTTTAAATTGCTGCCTTGATTTTAGGGACTTCCCAGTCCAGAACTTATGCTGTTTAGGGTGGGTAACACTTTTTTAATTTTTTTCTCAGGAGTTACTCTTGTCTCTGTATTAGGACTTTGTGACCTTAGGGGACTATATGGGATGCTGAGAATCAAACCTTGGTTTGCCACATGCTCGCAAACACTCTACACTCTGTACTATTGTTCCATAATATGAGAAGCCATACATTTTCCCTTTTACTAGAAATTCATCTCACTTTTCTGTAATAATGCTCCTATTTCCTGAATAAAATCATTCAGTCAACTGTCAGCCTTTCTTTGAAGTTCCCGTCTATGCAAGAGACAAGCCTCGTAAAAGCCCAGGTAACACTCACAACTCTCTTGTTCTTGTCCTTGTTCTTCAAAGAACAAAGTCTCACGGTAGTATGAGAACCATGGCAGCCTGAGGCTGGTAATGGGGAACCACTCCCACCACTGTGTATCCACCTGACTGTCAGCCACAGCTGCCTCCAGGAGGCTGACAGATCTCAGTCACTCATGCTGGCAGAGGCTGCCCCAGATCTGACCTTGCTGACTCACCTACAGCAATAACACAGCTGCAGGTTCTGGGAGATGGAGACATGGGAATCTTTGGGGAGGATTACTAGGGAGAACCACTACAGTTTATACATGGGTTGGCAGCAGGGAAAGATGCGAACCCAGAACTTGAGGAGATGCTGAGTGAATGGGAGTGAATGAAACTCTCCCAACAAAGAGCAAGGCTGCAAGGGAATGAGCGGGGTGAGGTACAGAGGAGTCATTAAGAGGAGAGATTGAGAGGTGTGGGTCTAAGTGACAAGTGATGGAAGATCCTCACATTGGTGAACACAAAGAGGGATGCGGCTGACAGTGACCTGCTCTATGAATCATTGCACAAGCCTTCTTAGGACAGTCATCTATCCTTGGCCTCTAAGACAACAGACACACTTAAAGGGTGCAGAGTAAAAGTTTTGGGTTAGGTTTTAGCTTAGCATGGGACTCGGCTCTCATCCAGGAGACTACATGGTCTCTTAAACTCCCAAGCACAGGCTGGGTGTACTTCTGATATCTCTGGGTATGATGCAGCCTCCCTCCTCCTCAATAATAATAATAATTAAAAAAGCACCCAAAGAAGTAAAAACAAATACTTCCAGAGATATAAGAGCTCTAGAAGTGACTAGAAGGGCAGATAGAGAAAGGTCTGGTTATTAGTGGGAACTCTGTAGGGGCAAAGCAGCCCTAACTGCATATCAGGTAGGAGAATGGCAAGGCTTTTGCCTATAATAGACTATGTATAGGCACGAATGGGGGAGTGTGGCACTGACACAGAGCAGATGAGCATGGAACAAATGAGGGCACATATACGGACTCTGCTGCAGACAGGGGATTCCTTCTGGTCCTGGCCCTTCCCCAAGGCTCCATGTCCAGCTCTGGGTGCCAAGGGCAGGAGAGGGAGAGGCTGTATCTTTCTCAGGAGCTGCCTCTTAAATCAAACAATTCCATCCAGGTGGAAGAGGGTTGGCAGCTGGGAGGGGAGAAGAAAGAGAAGCAGACGATAAAAAAAAAATCAATAACGCTTCCCCATAAAATAAATTGAGATTTGTGGAATTCACTTCCACCTGACATCGAAGATGCCAATTTGGTGAATTCGTTTAAGGCCAAATTGAAAACGCATCATTTTAATCCAGATCCCCAAGCTGCCCCAGGCTCTGGTGGTCAGGGCCCTGGGGACTGGGGTTATGGGAGTTCTGGATGCTTATTTGGTCCAGCGATCTCATTGCTCTAGAAAAGCTGTTAGGATGTTGAGAAAGGCATGACAATGCTCCTGCCCTTGCTTACAACACCCCTGACTGGGGCAGTGTCCTCCTGGTCCCTCCGACTTTGACAGCCTCAGTGACCACAGGCCATGTGTGGCTTCTGGAGAAGGGACACTAAGTGACAGAGGCAAGGTGACTACTCTTTGGACCTTTCTAGACAATAGTGTTTTCTCCTTTAAATGAGAGGAATCTGATCAGAGCAGGGAGAGGGATCAAAGGGACACATGAGGTGCATGAGTGAATCCCCACGTTCCATCTCAGCTAATACACAATCCCTTGGTCACCTGATTTCTGCAGCCAGGAGGCTCTGAGAACATTGGAGGCATAACTAGTACTGCCAGCACTGCTAGGACTACATTGCATCCCCAGGCCTAATACTTAGTTGGTTAGTCCAGTTAATTGAATGTTGTCAGAGTGATCCTAAAGAGCCCCAAGCATTGCTTAGGAGCCTAAAGAGCCCCAAGCATTTCCACTTCCTCAAAAATAAAAGTGAAAGAAAGATAAGTTGAATACAATCTGTGAACCATAGTCTGATTCTGAACCTTCTCCTTTCCCCCAATCCTTTCTCAGGAGGACTCTCTAACTGTTGGGAAATGAGGCAAACACAAGATGATTAACACACCACAGATTTCCAGCAAGAGAATAGGTCAAAAACATATTGGTTCAGAACAAAAACATTAGTCCAAAAATATATGTGCACATTATTTTAATTTCTAAACATGAAGTACAATGACCAGTGCATGGCAACAACCCAAAGTCCAATGTTGGACCAATTCTTAAAGAAACTTCAACTTGGATGTCATGTTAAAGGAAAATGCTGGATGTTAAAGGAGAAGTGCTGGATGGTTTAACTTATTGATCATCTGTAGAGAAACAAAACAAGGAATAGACAGTATTGAATAAGACAAACCCTTTGATTACAGAGCTGAGACCACCAAGCAGTGGGGTGAAGGAGTGAGAGTTAAGAACATACAGACTAGAAATGATAAAAGGACAGTCAAAGATGTATTGGGTACTTCAGAGGTGACAAAGATGCAGATGTTTTGCAAATTCACACCATATATATTAATGCTATCGTACCACCCTACGCAAACTAAGATAGGTTTAATGCTAAAAATAAAGAAACAGGTTGGTTCAGAGACAGAATATCCATTAAACTGAGTGGCATCAGACCTGGCTCTAATAGGTATCCTCTTCTGTCCTCTTCCTTCTGTCCAGAGCAAGAACTCAGAGCCTGGGGCCAGGCGGTGGCACTGGAGGTAAGGTGCCTGCGCTTGCCTAGGACGGACTGTGGTTCGATTCCCCCGGTTCCCATATGGTCCCCCAAGCCAGGAGCAACTTCTGAGTGCATAGCCAGGAGTAACCCCTGAGTGTCACTGGGTGTGGTCCAAAAACCAAAAAAAGAAAAAAAAAAAAGAACTCAGAGCCTGCAGACTTGGGGGTTGGGCCAAACTATCTCTGAACTGCCACAATAGAGAGACCCTGGTGTATGTGGCTGGATAACTCAGAAGCAGTCACTGCAGTGTGGGCAGACAGTGTGGTGGCCAACAAAGAAACTTGAGTGAGCATCTCGGTGCAAATACCACGACCTGAATTGAGGCCCTGGCACCTCTTTATCCCTTACTTTCCTTATCTATAACGATGAGTGTCCAACTCTTCTTATCACAGAGGATAGCCAGGACCCTAAGATAAGAAAATCTAGAGCCCACCACAGGATGTTTGGCAGATTGTGGGCATTACACCAATACCTTTATTTTGCTGCATCAATGACAAGTTGATGACACCACTTTGATCTCAGTGTCCTTTTCTACACAGTGAGGGTTAGAGGAAGGTGCCCGCTGCAGTTCTGCAAGCTGAGACAGGCGTTCTTACTTCAGGAGAGTTCTTCATGTCTCCTTGACTGTGTAGGAGAGCAGAAATACTTATAAGAGGACATCCAGGCTCAACAGATTCCTAGTCTAATCTTCCCCCAGAAACCTGGGACACACCTGGGCATCTAGAAGGGTTCTGAGGGGGTCAGGGAAGAAAGGGGCCAGGAGGCAGAAAACACAGAGCTCAGTTGCAAAACCAAGCTCATAGCCACATCTACCCCAAAGCCAACTTGGGCTGGGTAGGCGCAGGTTTTGGTTTTCAGGGGCCCCAGCTTGACCTTTTCAAGAGTAATGTCCACTTTAATATAGATATGCAATGTCATTTGTTAATACTCCTTGCATAGGTATTTTTTCTGGGGTCCTAAAGGGGGAAAAAACTCATTTAAATGCTAAATTCACCAGTCCCAGATTGAAATGTATTCTGCAAAAACTGAGGGGTTCTAAATTCCTGGGCCTGGTCATTAGTACATGTCATGTTGTAATTATATCCTTTTGTTTTTTGTGCTGTGCTGCCAGTCTGAGAGGAAAATGCTGACTTTTTGGAGAGACAAAGGACTTCTGTGTCTGTTTCCTATCACAGTGTGAGAGAGGAGAGGAACACCTGAGTCACTAGTCTAGCAAAGGGAACAAAACATTAGCATTTTCTATCTTCTTGACTAAATGAGTCCTGCCAGTTTCTGTGGCTTAACTCATGTTTCTTTGGATACATGAAGAAAAAAGCAGTGAAGCCTCCCTTTCTCTCAAACCTTGGTGAATTTGTTCAAAGCTGGTAGCCAGTAACTCTTTTCTCTATACATGCAACATGTACTCATAAAAGTACAAGTGTGACTATGAGATATGTATGCATATGCACATATGCAAATGCATGCATGCATGCTTATTACATGTCACAGACACTAAATCACACATACATGCACATTTCTGTATTTAAAAGCAACATTAGCAGCTTCAACAGTTAATTAAAAACAACTTTAATTGAATTATAGTTCTGAAAATTGAGATATTTGGAGAAGGTCTGTTTTAGCTTACACAAGGAAATTCTAAACTTTCATAGGAGTGACAGTGGTATCCTGATTAAGAAGCTCAGGAACCATATGGGATGCAAGGGATTGAAACCAGGTCAGCCTTATGCAAGGCAAGCACCCTATTCTCTGTACTATTGATCCAGCCTCAATTGCTTTAATTCTTTTAAACCTTTGAGACACTGTGGTTTACAATACTCATCATCGCCCTTCATGCATGCAACTTTCCAACACTGCAACCCTCCAGAATGTCACACTTTCCACCATGGCTGTCTTGGTTTTTGATTAGAAAAGCTTTCAAACATACCAAGTGATCAAAGAATAGCACCATCAGTATCTGAAATTAAGTTAGTTAACAAATTGCTGTTTAAATATTCTTTCTCTTTCTCTCTCTCCCTTTCTTTCACAGAATTATTTGAAAGAAATAATATAAATGCACCCTTTATCTTTTATTTATTTGTTTCTTTTAAGATACAAGTATTTTTTTTTATTTGTATCTTGTAAGAATGAGGACAAGGGCTAGGGAGATAGTATCAGAGTTAGGTTTTGGTCCCAAGGTCACAAATATGATGAAAGCTGTTCTAAATTTTTTTTGAATAGCTAACCTCCTCAAATTTGTTTTTGAGGAGCCAGAGAGATGGCATGGAGGTAAGGCATTTGCCTTGCATGCAGAAGGACGTTGGTTCGAATCCTGACATCCCAGGATGCTAGGTGTGATTTCTGAGCATAGAGCCAGGAGTAACCCCTGTGTGTTGCCAGGTGTGACCCAAAAACCAAACAAAAAATTTGTTTTTGAAGATGACAATATCCCCAATGCATTAATTAGGTCTGTCTTAGCATAATAAAATCATCTAGTGAACTTGACCACAAAGTATCTACTTGCTGTGGAAATTGCCCGGTTTTTAGATGTTATTTTTTGGTAGTGGACTTCATCCTGCACTTTTTAAAATTTATTTTCAATCCTTTACCTTATGTCCCAAATGTTTATTTCCCAGGGCTCCATGAGAATTACCAGTTTAGCTCTGGAGATGCCTGAGCACCATCAGGGTGGCCCTGTTGCAGCTCAGTACCTAGGAATCCAAAGCAGCAGCCAGCCTGAATGACCAAGTATCACCAAGAATAGCCCCTGAGCACTAGCAGTAGTGATTCATGAGCCAGAAGTAACCCCTGAATATCACCAAGGTGCCCCCCCAAAATACAAATGAGCAAAAATTCCCAAAGAAGGCAATAGATACCTGTGTGTGTGTCAATTTCTTTACCCTTTTCTGCCATTTTTGTTGTCTATTATACTGGGACCTCCAGTTTTCATTGCCCCACTGCCCCTCTCAGCTTGTGGACCGGAAAGGCTCATAGATCCTGGAAAAGGAAAAGAAGATAAAAGGGAAGCAAAGGAGACCAGAAGCTTTATTGGATTGAGTGAAAGTTTACCCAATTCTTTCCTTAAACTTGGGTAGTAATCTTTACTCTGTGCATAGTGAGTATTGGATAGAGGTGTCATAACACCCAAAATAAGCTCCTATTTCTCTCTCTTTTTTTAAATTTTTATTTTGATCATAGTGGCTTACATATCTTTCACATTAGTATTTTAGGTACATATTAACATTGAGTCAGGGGAATACCCACCACGAAATTTGTCCACCCTCCTCCCTGGTTCCCTTTTTACAACCCATATTCCTTACCATCACACCCCCCCCCCGGGCTGCTAGAGTAGGTGGTCCCCTCTTTGTCTAGCTTACTATCACTGATCATACATCTGTTTGGTCCTGGTGCCCTCCCTTGTTTCTCCCTCAATTTTAGAGGCTAAGCTAGATAAATCGAGCTATGTGGTTTTGATTGAGGGAAAGAAAAGGAATAGAATGGGGTAAAGAGTAAGAAAAAAAATTTAAAAAATTAAAATATGCTGAAAATGGGCGGAGTCCTTCTAGTGGCTATCAACCTCAGTTTGAGAGAGGACATGAAAAAGGTAATTGAAACACCATAACAATACAAAAATAAATATCAAATTAAATATCCAGTGAGCCCTACAACAATAAAGAGAAGCACCACACAATAGTCTCGGTTCTAAAACCAAATCATAGCAGAGTGCAAAAAGAAAGAGAAAGATAAGATAAAATAATATAGAATAAAAGTGGAGACATCGACTTCAATATCTACAACAAAATAAGGACATCAAAAAACAATCAATCAATACATATATATGTAGAAAAATGATTATTTTGTGCTTTTTTTCTCCTTTTCTTCTCCCCCCCCTTGCATAGGCACAGTAACTATTGGGGATATTATAGAGGGAATTCCCTTGGCCTAGGAGATACAGGGTTTCTCCATCTCTGAAGTATACTATCATGGGATTAACTATAGACTCCTTGTATGATCATTTACTCTCCCCTCGGTGCTTTTGTGGTGTATGGAAGACTTCTGCTTCGTCATGGATGGTAAAATCAGACCACTGTATCTAGAGATCTTAATAACTGTGCAGCTCAAGGGATGGAGCTTATGATGAAGGCTTTCTTTGTGGTTCTAGCAGTTCTGCTTCTTCAGTGTCGTTTTACTTCATCTTCTGTAGTTGGTGTTCTTGGTCATTATGTTGCTCCTAGGATGGAGCCTGGGATAGAGTCTTTCATTATGTTTCTGGAAGACCCATTCACTTGAGTTTGTCTCAGTCAGACGTCTGGAATTGGAGATCTTGTTTGTCGAATAGAGTGTAGACCAAAAGCTAGGTTAGAGCTTTTTGTTGTTGGTGGTGGTGGTCCCGGCATGCGTACGGTATAGTCCTGGTTGTAACAACCAGTCATCCTTATATAGCAGTCTTGGTTTTTGCACAGATCAAAGGGTGACATGTCCTCTGATTTTGTCTTATCGTTGGCTGGTGAGGAAGGATAACTTGCTCTTAGATTTAGTTGTTCCCATTCCCTCATTGTCAGGTTATCAATTTAGAACGGGTGTATGTTGGCATCAGAGCAGCATTATGAATGCCCTGGAGGGTATTTGGTTCCTGGAGCTGTTGTGGAGAAGTCTGTTGTTTCTATGTCTGGGATCCAGGAGTCAAGGCTGGACGGTCGGTGCCTATTTCCCTGGAATAAGCTCCAATTTCTCAAACTAAAAGCATCAGTACTTAATATGAAGAGAGACCTGTGGAGCTGAAACACAGCCTTAGAGTGACTGTCTCTTGGCAATAACATGTCATGAACTCAGGAGATATGTGGGTTAAATTTCAGATTGCCTGAAACTGAAGACACTTTTAACTCCCTTCCTTCTATGTGGAGAGAAAGTGCTACTTTTATTTGTGTGAAACAAACACACATATGTGCACATGCATGTGTGCAAGCATCTACTAATTGCTTCTTATCGAACCCTATGGGGTCTGGACTAAGGTCTAAATCCACTTTACAGAAAATGAAACTGAAGCAAGATTGCTCAGCTGCTGAGTGGCAGGAAGCAAAGACTGGCTGTCTGTGTACTGTCTGTGCTGAGAAACACCTGAACAGAGAAGTGCTGGCTCTGAGGGATAAGGACAAGTGAGGAGGGGAGCAGGAATTATGGAGACTGTACCCCATGTATTCATTATTGTTTCTCCTAGAGAAACTCATTGAGAGCTTCCCTTGGCCACAGTCATGAACAGAACCCCCAGATACAAAACACTGAGTGATGACTTGGGAATGATGGTGCTTTTTCAGCTTCTGCTTCATTCACAGTCTTCTTCGCTCATTTAAGGTTCTCACATTTCTTGCTTTTGAAAAAAATAATGAAATTTGGTTCCAGATAGTAGGATGTTTGACTTGCATATGACTGACTTAGGTTTGATCCAAAGCACCCAATATACTTCCTCAAGCCTGCCATGCGTGATTTCTGAGTGCAGAGCCAGAAGTAACACCTGACTGCCAGGTATTGCCCCAAACCAAATACATAAATAAATAAAATTTCAACTAAATCACCATGAGAGACACAGTTACAAAGTTGTTGATGACTGCGTTTCAGTCATCACTTTTACCAGTGCACATTTCCTACCACAATGTCCCCAATTTCCCTCCCTCCCTCCTCCTTGCCTGTCTCTATGGCAGACATCTCCTCTCTCTCTCTCTCTCTCTCTCTCTCTCTCTCTCTCTCTTTCTCTCTCTCTCAATCTCTCTCTCTTCTTTCTCTTTCTTCTTTTTTTTTTCCTTTTAGACATTGTGGTTAGGGCAGAAAAAGTTGTCACGTTTCTTCTGAAGTTGATTTGTAGTCTGTCTGTTGAGGGCATCTTTTTTTTTTTTTTCTAGAAAATCTTTAGCCTTAGTCATTTTCTATTAAGCAGGGTTTTGATTTTATTTCCAGGCTTCAATTTCTGTACTTTATAGGCTTGTCTGCTTGTTTGTTTTTGTTGTATTGTCTTTGGGCCATACCTGCCAGTTCTCAGAAGTTACTCCTGGCTCTGTACTCAGGAATTACTCCTGGCTTGCTCCTGGGATTTTATGGAGATCAAACCTGGGTCAGTTCTGTGTAAGGCAAGTGCCCTCCAGCTATCTCTCACCTTGTTTTCTATTTTTCAAACTTGGGTTTTGAGAAGAACCCTAGTTGATGGCTGCAGTAAGCAGCCCCCAGCAGCCCCTGACCCATTGAGCACTGTTTGCTTTAATCTCTTACTTTATTAAACTATTAAACAGTTAGCTTCACACCAAAACTGGTTTATTTTTATCTTTGGGACTGAGATTAATTATATTTGTGAGCTGTTACAAATGTCTGCAGCCCTTAATTAAATGCAACAAATGTTCATACTGAGCCTACAAAGTTTATAACAGCCTTTGGGGTGGAATCTCCCTGGCACTAGGAGCAGATCAGAGAAGGAAGTCCTGCTTGGACAGGAAATCTACGGATATTGACCACTGGGGCCAGGAGTCTGGGGAAATGGCAGGGTGAGCTCATTGAGTTCAAGAGGGTGGCAAGGTGGGAACTGAATTGGCCTGTATATAAACTGAAGGGAAAGGCTTCACTGAATCAGATTCATAGATTCAAGTGACTTGACATGAAACAAAATAGAGTTTGCAAACAATGCTCCTGGGGGAGGAAAGGTGGGGGGGTCTCTAGAGTCCAGAGCCCATCCGTTTCCTGCTTAAATGAGTACCTGCTCATGATCATCTAGGTCTGAGTTTCTGCACCCTAACAGATTCAAGATCATTTCACCCTCTTGTGATGGAATCTCTCGAGGGACATCCTGCCCCCCCTCATGCAGTGCTTATCTTATCAATAAGTCGTGTTTCTAGGGGAAAAATAAGAGTGTGCATTTCAATATCCCCACCCAAATAAGTCTACAGAAATTCTCCAGATGGGACTGTTCTTGGAAATACACTGTATTCCCAACTGTCTCAATAGAGAGAGACACATACACACCTTATAGCCCCTCTACCGTCTATGCTTTTAGGCTATTTTAAATGGCAAGAAGTTCTTTGTGGGGGCCCGGGAGATAGCATGGAGGTAAGGCGTTTGCCTTTCATGCAAAAGGTCATCAGTTCGAATCCTGGTGCCCCATATAGTCCCACGTGCCTGCCAGGAGCAATTTCTGAGCATGGAGCCAGGAGTAACCCCTGAGCACTGCCAGGTGTGACCCCAAAACAAACAAACAAGCAAAAAAGTTCTTTGTGTTGAACTAGTATCTAAGTCTTCAATTTTATTAAGGGTATATGCTAGTATGGAAGATAATGCATGCTGTAGTAGTCAATCATTTTCTCTCTCTTTCAAATGACACTTTAGCAGCATGTCCAAAGCAGACTCCCTAGAAAAGGATTCTATACCCACCGTGTCCTCCATGTGAGTGCCAGCTACCCTGAGGTGTCCTGAGAGGCAGAGGCTGCTAGCATCACACTCCTTGCACCACACCCTGAGTCTTACCACCTATCCAGAATGAGGTCATGTGGGACCTCTCCCTCATTACTCAACACACTCTATGGATTGCCCAGTTCCAAATGTGGTTTATGCAATTCAAATGATAAGTTGGCTGGGCAAAACCAATGAGTACTCCACAAGCGGTGCATAGAAACGCTGTGAAGGTTTAATGTGATCCCTCTAAAGATCCCCACGACATTCTTCAAAGAAGTGGATCAGGCACTTTTGAAATTCATTTGGAACAATAAACACCATAGAATAGCGAAAGCAATCATTGGGAAAAAGAACATGGGAGGAATTACTTTCCCCAATTTCAAACTTTACTACAAAGCAATAGTTATCAAAACAGCATGGTATTGGCCCTCAGATCAGTGGAATAGGCTTGAATACTCAGAATGTGTTCCCCAGACATACAGTCACCTAATTTTCGATAAAGGAGCAAGAAATCCTAAATGGAGCAAAGAAAGCCTCTTCAACAAGTGGTGCTGGCACAACTGGCTAGCCACTTGCAAAAAATTGAACTTAGACCCCCAGCTAACATCATGTACGAAGATGAAATCCAAATGGATGAAAGACCTTGATATCACACCTGAAACCATAAAATACATAGAACAACAAGTAGGCAAAACACTCCAGGACATTGAAACTACAAGCATATTCAAGGAGGAAAATCCACTCTCTAAGCAGGTGAAAACAGATATTAACAGATAGGAGTATATTAAGCTGAGAAGCTTCTGCACCTCAAAGGAAATAGTGCCCAGGATACAAGAACCTCCCACTGAGTGGGAGAAACTATTCACTCAATACCCATCAGATAGGGGCCCGGGAGATAGCATGGAGGTAAGGCGTTTGCCTTTCATGCAAAAGGTCATCGGTTCGAATCCCGGTGCCCCATATGGTCCCCCGTGCCTGCCAGGAGCAATTTCTGAGCATGGAACCAGGAGTAACCCCTGAGCACTGCTGGGTGTGACCCAAAAACCAAAAAAAATAAAAAATAAAAAAATAAATACCCATCAGATAAGGGGCTAATCTCCAAAATATACAAGGCACTGACAGAACTTTACAAGAAAAAAACATCTAATCCCATCAAAAAATGGGGAGAAGAAATGGACAGACACTTTGACAAAGAAGAAATACAAATGGACAAAAGACACATGAAAAAATGCTCCACATCACTAATCATCAGGGAGATGCAAATCAAAACAACTATGAGGTACCACCTCACACCACAGAGAATGGCACACATCACAAAGAATGAGAACAAACAGTGTTGGCAGGGATGTGGAGAGAAAGGAACTCTTATCCACTGCTGGTGGGAAGGCCATGTAGTTCAATCTTTATGGAAAGTGATATGGAGATTCCTCCAGAAACTGGAAATCGAGCTCCCATACGATCCAGCTATACCACTCCTAGGAATATACCCTAGGAACACAAAAATACAATACAAAAACCCCTTCCTTATACCTATATTCATTGCAGCACTATTTACCATAGCAAGACTCTGGAAACAATCTAGATGCCCTTCAACAGACGAATTGCTAAAGAAACTGTGGTACACATACACAATGGAATATTATGCAGCTGTCAGGAGAGATGAAGTCATGAAATTTTCCTACACATGGATGTACATGGAATCTATCATGCTGAGTGAAATGAGTCAGAGAGAGAGAGAAAAACGCAGAATGGTATCACTCATCTATGGGTTTTAAGAAAAATGAAAGACATTCTTGCAATAATAATAATTTTCAGACACAAAAGAGAAAAGAGCTGGAAGTTCCAGCTCACCTCATGAAGCTCACCACAAAGAGTGATGAGTTTAGTTAGAGAAATACTACATTTTGGGGTTGGGCGGTGGCGCTGGAGGTAAGGTGCCTGCCTTGCCTTGTGCTAACCTAGGATGGACCGCGGTTCGATCCCCTGGTTCCCCATATG
>PVKC010007309.1:0-29716 GCA_004027635.1 Crocidura indochinensis
GACCATTAAAATAGTCATACTTAAGACTAATTTAGGCCCATATTAAGTTAGATGTGACAAAATTGACATGAAATTGAGTTACCTCAACAATATCATACACTCATAAAGTTAACAATATTTTCTAAATAGGATAATCACAATATTTTGCAATATTTTCTAGGCAAGTCTTCATTCTTAGTATAAGATGACACCCAGCTATTAACCCAAAACAAAAGCATTACCATATCTTTCTCCTTTTGGTAAATCTCTCCATTTATTTAGGTTGTGTCTTAGAAAGGGCTGTGCTTTTTTATAATACATATATCTGAGACAGGAATTCTATTTCTCTCACTCACTACCATTGTCATGATAGTTGTTAATGAAGTTATTTCTCTAAATGAATTTACTACTCTTTTTGTTCCCATCTTAGGACAAAGCGTGGGATAGTCTTTCATTAAGTTTTCCGATGATCTGATCGGCTGAAGTTTTTTGAGTCAGATTTCTGGAATTAAAGATCTTGGTTGTTGTACATATCATAGGCCAGGACCTAGATTAGGGCTCTTTATTATTGGTCCTAGGATGAATTCTGCCCAGTCGTGATTATCAGAGTCAGTCTTCTGTATATAGAGAACTTGACTTTTGTACATATCAAAGGATGACATGTCTTCTGATTTCATTTTACCATTAAGAAGTGAGGTAAGACTATCTGTCTTAGACAAGTTGTTGCTACTTCCTCGTTGTCAGGATGTCATATCAATACTGGCATATGTTGGTGTCAGAGCAATATTAGGAATGTCCCAGAGGGAGATTGATTCCTGGTGCTATGTCCGTTCTATGTCTGAGATCTCGGGTTCAGGGTTAGATAGTTGCTGTCTAATCACCTGGAATCTAAGTTGCTTCCACATGACATATGTTCAAGGTGGGAGGTGCTCCTGCAGAATACCAAAATTTTTAATTTCTATATTAAGGTTCAAAATGAAATATTTTCTTAGAGAAGAGTGCATAATCTGATTCCATCTGGGCCTGTTTTGCAATAAAAGAAAACAAGTTTGTTCAGTTTTAACATTGTCACCTCATCTATATAAATTCCATGTTTCAATGTAGTTTTCAGGAGATATTTTGTTCTGAGTTTTGCCCAAGAACAGGAGAATTTTCCATTCTGTGAGTTTGCTATTTTCTGATTGATGCTTCTAAGTTCCTATGCATGCTACAAAATGCCATCAAAGAAATCCCTGGTAATGGTTTTAATATCTCTATAATCACAGCACATGGAGCATTAGGTCATTCATAATATGAAACGAAGGTTAGCAGGGCATTTAATATGATTGTTTTGGAAATAAATTGTGACTAAAAGAGATAGGAGGAGAGAATATTGGTAGCATTGATTGACAGACCATTTCTTCAGTTATTAGAATACGTATTTGGGAAAGAGAATTTCATAAACCCAGAGCAGCAAAATGAAGTTTATAAATTCTTTTCTTTATACCTAATGAAATCTTTTGAATCCAGGATACCGCTTCTATGACTACCATTTTATATATTTTTGATTATTTCGTGTTATAATCTACAACTCAAATGTGCACACATATACTGCAATAGTTTAGTTAGAATTTAGCAGGTTTATAGCTTTGTTTGGCCCTCGGCACAAGTAATAAAATCTGAGTTTTAAGTGCCATTGGGTTTATAGAATCAAGACATCTGCATTATTACATTAAACTGTTCCTCCATGTAATAAATATAACTGACAGTAGTGCATGACTTCTTTTATGAAATATCTGTTGATGGCCATCATGTCTTCAATACTGAAGAAGCTCTCAATTAAAATTTTATGCTGCTAGTTACTGTCTAAATGCTCAACAGATGTCTGTATTAATGGTTTACTGTTGGGTATACCCATAAAAAAGTCTTTGTTAATATTGTTTTAAAAGATAGCCTTGAAAATGTTTCATTAACCTCTCATTTATTTTACCAGTGCTTCCTATTTATTGGCCTGCTATGGTCTTCTTTAGGAAGGCCACTGTTTGAATGACTACAGCTTTCAGTTCTGTAACCTATAAAAGATTAGTGTACCTGTAACAGACCTGTAACAGGTCTTCAGGCCTCTTATTTTTGGATCATCTGAATAGAGTTGAGCACTTGATCCCTCTGAGTCTATGCAAATATTTTCAGGAGACATAGCTACACTTTGGTCTCCAACCTCAACTTCACTTGCTGCTTTTAATGTGACCAACAATTCAGTTTTCCCTCAGCCTGGGAGTTTCAGCATACAGTTGGAGCTGTAATTTCTAGGTAGAAGCCCTGTGGCAGAGAAACAGAGAGAAGGAGGGAGCCCGGTAAGTTCTCAGCTAATATTCAATTTATCTAGCTATTCAAAAATCATTCTTTGTACACAATCTTCTAATCTGTTAGAAAAACTTGACATTTATTGTCTACTGGGCTTCCAATGATGAAAATGAAATGAAATTGATCATGGATGTTCCCACATTATTGATATTGTGATAGCCATCAGATCATTAAGTAATTCCCTGCCAAATTATTATTTCATATATCTGATTTATTAATATTACACATTCATATATGGCACTTCAAATAATCCTAGAAACTTGCAAAGAATTTATGGTTGCATATAATTTGTCAAGGACTATATTCTGTATTAAGTAGAATGAAGACTATTTTCCATCTATAATTCTTCTTGTTATCCATTGTGTCCACAATTTGAATTTGTTATAGATTATCTTCCCCATCTGGACATTTGTCCTCTAATGTAATGCTTTCTATTTTATGAATGAGAATTCTATAGTGTGTGTATTAATATGAATACTTATATTTTTATGATAGTGTTGCTGTTCATAATACATTATTATATTGGTCTAGAGATATAAAAATTTATTTAACTTGTATTTGATTGTATTATGTATATTGTAACTCTGTGTATAGTTCTTTTATTTTTGGAAAGGAATGACTTTTCCTTTTGATACTAAAGATAGTGATAGCTCTTACTCCAGAACATTTCTCAGGATTATTTCTTCTTTTAGGATTTGCAGTGTGGAGTTCTTGTTTTTGTTTTGATCATATCTTGCAAATGTCAGAGAATATTTATACTCTGCTAATTACTGATTCATTGCTAGGTGTCTGAATTCTTTAGTAGAACTTGGGGGGAGGGAATTTTGGACATATTAGGGGATTATTATTAATTATTATTATTATTATTATTATTATTATTATTATTATTATTATTATTATTATTTTGGTTTTTGGGCCACACCCGGTGACACTCAGGGGTTACTCTTGGCTATTTGCTCAGAAGTCGCTCCTGGCAGTCACCGGGGACCATATGGGGAACCGGGGGATGGAACAGCGCGGTTCGTCCTAGGTTAGCACAGGCACCTTACCTCCAGTGCCACCGCCCGGATTCTTAAGGTCACTCCCAGCATTACTTAAAACACCAACTTGTGAGTAGGTTGGTCACATACAAAGTAGAGCCTTTAGCCCTGTACTGTTTTTCTAACCCCCTGGCAGAGAGAAGTGGCAATTTCTTCATAAAATGAAATAAATAGCGAGGGGCCAGAGAGTTAGCATACCTTGCACGCAGCAGACCCAGGAGGGATAGTGGTTCAAATCCCGGCATCCCATATGGTCCCCATAGCTTGTCAGGATCGATTTCTGAGTGCAGAGCCAGGATTAAACCACAAGGGCCGCCGGGTGTGACCCCCAAACCAAAAGAAAAAAATGAAAGCAATAGTGAGTACTGACATGAAAGGCTTATGGTAGACATATAATGTGTGAGCAGAAATGTTGGGGTCGGCGTGGTGGCACTAGAGGTAAGGTGTCTGTCTGCCTTGCAAGCACTAGCTTAGGACTGACCGGGGTTCTATCCCCTGGCGTCCCATATGACCCCCCAAGCCAGGAGCAATTTCTGAACGCATAGCCAGGAGTGATCCCTGAGAGTCAACTGGTGTGTAACCCCCCCCAAAAAAAAGAAATGTAAAGGATTGAATATATTTTTATAAACCATTGATGCAATTAAAGAGTTATACACATTAATCTTCTGCAGATACCCTTAAACAAAGTGTTATGCATGATATATTTTAATCAAAAGTCTGCTTGTGGTTTATTTTTTCTCTCCTAACAACTCTTTAACTATTTTTGTACCTAAGTATGAACAACTTGTTTATTGTTTAAATGGTCAGTAATTGTCATATGCAAGTCCCTTCTTTGTATTGTTATCTTTTAAGTTTTTTTCTCTGAATTTGATTGGGAAGATATTGTGTTATTTAAAAGTGAAAAATTTTAAATATCAATGATAATTAACTAATAATTCTGAATTAATTTAAAGTAATATACTCATTCCTGAGTTAAGCCTAAAATAATAAGAAAACACCATCATTTAATCATGGAAATTATAATTTTTTTTATTTTTGGGCCACACCCGGCTGTGCTCAGGTGTTACTCCTGGCTGTCTGATCAGAAATAGCTCCTGGTAGGCACGGGAGACCATATGGGACACCGGGATTCAAACCAACCACCTTTGGTCCTGGAATGGCTGCTTGCAAGGCAAACGCTGCTGTGCTATTTCTCTGGGCCTGGAAATTATAATTTGTATAGGCAAAATTTTCAGGTCATTTATGTAAAAGAAACTATTTATTAAATGTAAAAATAATTTCAAAACAAACTAAGCAGTAAACAGCAAAATTTGACATGTAATTAGAGGCTAAAGCCTTATAAACAGTACTTCTATATTTAACTTTTATTAAAAATATAAAGGCATGCATATTTGTAAATGCAGATCTCACCTCTCATGATACAGTTTACACCTGTAATCTGGTACCCAGTGACACATGATATAGCTAGATAACAACTTTTGGGGGAATGATTTTGTTGATTTTTATGAGACCCACAAGGCTTCCAGGAGACCATCTACAGAACAAAGTATGTATATTACCCAGTGTTGTTTTCCATCGACTGTCTCTGAATCTAATTAATTCTGGGATCATCACATTGATTTGAGTTCAAACTATTGACTAAAATTTATCTGCTACAGAAGTGGTTTCAATTTTAAGATGATGTTTGATGACTGTATGATCCAATTTCAGAACATTTCAGGATCCAAGTCAGCTATTGAGATATTGTGTTTGGATATTCTATTAACAGTTCTTATCATTAATCTCTGCATCCATGGTCAAGGAACCTTGTCAAGGAACCATGTCGATGAGCCTTGGCATGCTTTTCAGTTTTCTTGTATGATGTCTAATTCAGAGTCTTCTTTACATGGGGCAAAGTCAGTTCAGCACTACTGCAGACTGTGTTCATTGATGTGATTAACATTCAGTCAGTTTTTATGTTTGTTTGTTTGTTTGGTTTTGGTTTTTGGGTCACACCCGGCAGTACTCAGGGGTTACTCTTGGCTCTATGCTCAGAAATCGCTCCTGGCAGGCTCTCGAGGAACCATATGGGATGCAGGGATTCGAACCACCGTCCTTCTGCATGCAAGGCAAACACATTACCTCCGTGCTATCTCTCCGGCCTCAGTCAGTTTTTTTTTAAGTAAACCAGCTGTTAGGCCTCATTCACCAAGGCATCATAGGGGCCTTGGAGCTCAGATAAACATTTCTCAATGAAGGAGTGATATTGCCTTTAGGCCACAGCCTAGAACCAGTTGACTGAGCTGTCTATCTCATTTCAGAAACAAGACTACATCAGCTGCTCTCTGAATCCACAATTTCCTACTCTTACAATTGAGTGAGCAAAATATCTGTCTTCAAATATTATCAATCCCCATATCACATCAGCTGGTTTGAATCAGGGCCTGCTAAATCTTGTTATTTCATCCTAGGTATTTCTTTAAAAGCCACCCCCCCCCAAATAGTCAGGATTGAAGTACTAGGGTCTATATTGGAACATGTGAATATTGAAACAACACACTTCATTCCACTGCACTCATTTTCCAGGTCACCACCATCCTGAGGCACAGAGTTATTGAGTAACATTCCCAAACATGATCACCCAACTGTAAAAAAAGTTGAATAGAAATTCAGAGAAGCCAAGTCCACCCTACACATTCTGTCTATTGAGTAAAGATTTTGAAAGCAATGCTGAAAGATAGCAATGGGACACAAGCCATAGACACAAATATATTCAGATTTATTCAAATCTGTTCACATTCCTAAGATCTTACCTAATGTATAGCATTGTCTGGTGTCAGAACTCACAGTCCTGTGTTGGTGAAATGGATGGCCTAAACACACAATATCTGTGAGAGTCTGCAGATTCATAAAATAATTGACAACCCCCCACTCTTTGTGACTTTCTCTTTCCAGAGTGCTTCCGGGCAGTGTTTGGTGGGTCAGTTCACCCATAAGACCTCAGTCCTAAATTTCAGACTCCACAGAGACAAGACACTCTGGAAGGAGCCAGTATTGGCTCTGGATGACTCAGTATCTGAGTAAATGGACCAAGCAGCTGATTTCTGACACTCCAGCTATTCCTGTGT
Source organism: Crocidura indochinensis (assembly GCA_004027635.1). Lineage (NCBI taxonomy): Eukaryota > Metazoa > Chordata > Mammalia > Eulipotyphla > Soricidae > Crocidura > Crocidura indochinensis. Next base: position 6,470 of record PVKC010007309.1, read on the forward strand.
TGTGAGATGCAATGCCAACTTTTGCAGTCTGTTCTTTCTAAAATAATTAGAAAACAAATGCTCCTCTTCAGTACATTACTTTAGTCTTAAGACCATGATCACAACTATTTTCTATTCTTGAAACAATAATGATTGGGCACTGCAGCCAGAGAATGGGCAAACTCAGGGGATCTGTCCCACCTGCTATCTAATACATGGAATCTGACACTCACCATTTATTTTGGCTTTCTTGCTCATACAATGAGATATTAGTTCAATAATAGTAAACAAATACAAGCCTGCTGTGCACTGATATAGTTGCCATTTAATTGTAAAAACCGGCATTGTTAGAGAAAAATAAGCACATTATCACGTATAATATATTTAGATACAGACAAGACAAGGAGGAGGAGGTTTGTTGTTATACCCATTTGTCCGTACTTACTGACAGGAAGACACTATGATCAAGAAGGTAGTTTTCCAATAGTGAGTATTCAATACATCCTCAATGTATAGCCCCTGATGATTTCCCCAAGTTTTCTACAAAACTGCAAAATTTGTGGTAATGGGGGACAATTGACACTCTCTCTTCTTAAAATTTGATGTCAATATTGTTGATGTCAATGTATCAATGGTAAATAAAGTTTTAATATTGCCTTTGTTTTTGTTGTATTTTGTGTTTTGGCCACACCCAGAAGTGCTCAGAGATTACTTCTGGCTCTGCACTCAGAAATTACTGATGGAAGACTTGAGTGATCATATGAGATGCTTGGGTTTGAACCTTGGTCAGCAATATGGAAGGGAAATTCCTGACCTTCTGTCCTAACAATCATGATAGAGAACAAATTGGCATTAAAAAAACAATCCCAGTCACATTATTGTCATACAAACTCAAATATGTTGGTGTCAAATTGAATAAAGAGGTGAAGGACCTACACAAAGAAAACTACAAAATCCTGCTTCAGTAAATAAGAGAGGACACAAGGAAATGTAAACACATACCTTGTTCATGGATTGGTAGTATTAACATAATCAAAATGGCAATACTCCCCAAAGTATTGTATAGATTTAATTCCTCTAAGAATTCCTGTGACATTCTTAAAAGAAGTGGATCAAACACTCCTGAAATTCATTTGGAACAATAACACCCATGAATAGCTAAAGCAACCCTTGGGAAAAGGAATATCAGAGACATCACTCTCCCCAATTTTAAATTCTATTAATAAGCTCTAGTCATTAAAAGAACATGGTACTGGAATAAAGACACCCTCAGATCAGTGAAATCGACTTGAGTATTCAGAGAATGTGTCCCAGATATACAACCAATTAATTCAATAAAGGGGCAAGAAATGCAAAATGGAGCAAGGAAAGCCTTTCAACAAGTGGTGGTGGCATAACTGGTCAGCCAATTGCATAAAAGCAAATACCAATCTCTTTCTAACACCATGCACAAAGATCAAATCCAAATGAATTAAAGACCTTGATATCTGGCCCTACAACATAAGATATATAGAACAACACATAGGTAAAACACTCCATGACATTGACACTAAAGGCATCTTCACAGAGGAAACTCTCCAAACAAGTAAAAGCAGAGATAAATCGATTGGACTATATTAAGCTCAGAAGCTTCTGCACCTTAAAGGAAATAGTGTCTAGAATACAAAAACCACCCACAGAATGGAAGAAACTATCTACCCAATACCCATCAGATAAGGGGCTAATATCCAAAATATACAATGTTACTGACAGAACTTAACAAGAAAAAAAGCATCTAACCTCATCAAAATAAGGGGAGATGAAATGAACAAACAATTCCTGAAAAAATAAATACAAATTACCAAAAGGCACATGAAAAATGTTCCACATCACTAATCATCAGGGAGATGCAAATTAAAGCAATAGTGAGGTACCATCTCACACCACAGAGACTGGCACACATCACAAAAACAAGAACAATCAGTGCTGGCGGGGATGTGGAGAGAAAGTAACTCTCAATCACTGTTGGTGGGAATGCCTTCTAGTCTTGCCTTTATGGAAAATAATATGGTTATTCCTCAAAAGACTAAAAATTGAGCTCCCATATGATCCAACTATTCTTATATATATATATATATATAACTATTTATAGCTATATCCTAGGGATATACCCTAGAAACATAAAAACACAATACAAAAATGCCTTCCTCACACCTATATTCATTACAGTGTTATTTACAATAGCCAGTCTCTGGAAACAACCAAGATGACTTCAACAAATGAATGGGTAAAGAAACTGTGGTACATATACACAATGGAATATTATGCAGCTATCAGGAGAGATGTAGTCATGAAATATTTTTATACATGGATGTACATGGAATCTATTATGCTGCATAAAGTAAGTCAGAGAGAGATAAATAGACACAGACTAGTCATGTGTAGGTTTTAAGAGAAACAATAAAACATTGTAATTATGTTCAGAAACAACAGAGATGAGGGCTGGAAGGACTGACTCTCGATGTGAAGTTCACCACATAGAGTAGTAAGTTTATTTAGAGAGATGACTATACTATCATGCCAATATTAATGAGTGAGAGAAGTAGAATGCTTGTCTCAAATACAAGCAGGAGATAGGGAAGGAGCAAGATGGAGGCCATTGGTGGTGGGAATGTTGCACTGGTGAAAGTAGGTGTTCTTTTATGACTGAAACCCAACTGTATGTATGTAATCATGGTGCTTAAAGAATAAAAAGCTTGTTGATGTTAATGGGTCAATAATAAGTAAAGTTCTATATTGCCTTTATTTATTATGGTTTTTTGGACACACCCAGAAGTGTTCACGGGTTACTCCTGGCTCTGCACTCAGAATTTACTGATGGGAGACTTGGGGGATCATATGAGATGCTGAAGATTGAACCTGGTTCAGCAGTATGCAAGGAAAATGCTGTACCTACTATATATTAGATGGTGCTCCAGCCCTCTAATATTCCTTTCTGGTGAAACTTTAATTCAGCAATGACAACTGAAAGCTATGTGTATTTTTATTTAGGGTCACTTCTTGCAGTTCTTGGGTGGCTATTCCTACATGCATGATCAAGGAACCATGACACACAGGAGACTGAACTAGGTCTTACTGCATGAAGAACAGATATTCCGGCCTTTAGTCTATCTCACTGACCCTCAATGCATAAATTCTTAATAATGCATAGATTTTAAGTCAATAGTGAAGGTACAATTTGGAAAAGGTAGTATTTTTCAAAATTTATTCATTTAAAAATATAAATTTCTGTGTATCAATCTTGGATCTAGTTCTCTCCAGAGACTTTTATATGTGTGCATACTTTCTCATGCACACATACAAAAGTCCAGAAAGAGGCTTGGAAGATTTAACAATATGCAAAACCAAGAAGGAAATAAGCTATATTACTGGAAACTTGATTGAGAGTCTGTCCTGTTTTAATGTGCCTGTTGAGACTTCTGAATACAAATTTTTCAGTTATTGTTGGCTATAGCTAGTGTTCTCTAGCATATTGGTCACTGTGCTCAGTTTATTAAAAATTAATCTATGTACAGCTTATATAAGATTCTAAGTAAGGTATTTTCCAGCACACATTTTCTTAGGCATGGAGGAGAATCAGCAGATAATTTTGACACTCAGAAACCAGAAACCAGTTTTTAATGAATAATTTTAAAAAAGTACTCTGTAATGGACATGCACAACAAACTAACTCATTTGAGCAAGCTGTAAACATACCTTTGCTTATGAATTAACTCTTCTGAGAAGTCAACATGTTGATGAACCTAAAAGGGGCATGCTTAGTCTAGGTTTAAAAAAACATCAGTTACTAGAGTAAAAATTTGTTCTGCAGAACTTGTTGAAGGGTTAACTGAGAGCTTACATGAAAAGTTGTGTAGCAGTGGGTGATAAATGCAGCTTGTGCTACTTTTCTTTGCATATAGTATTGGTAGCACAGTTTTAAGGATATGGGGTCATTCTGAGCCCATATGGGGTCATGACTTGAGAATTGATGATTTCACATAACGACTCATCTTTTAGATATTAACTGAACACCTAGTAGGTAGAGAGAGCTCTACTATGTATAAGACAAAATTAGATCTTGTAGCATAGAGACTTTTGGTAAACTCTCTAAATTCTTCACTGATTGGGAGGGAGGGATCGTTGTTTCACTCTATGTGGTGAATTTGATGTATATAGCTGGAGAAAAACATGGCACCATTGCTTCTTAAATCCTATGTTGTTTCTCCTTTTCCCAGAACGTGGGAGACCCATCTTCTCTTGTCTCTTTTGGACTTACTGTGGGACAGGATTTCATTCGGGCCAATGGGTATAAATGGGAAGGCATGAGTCCCCATACCAGGTTTATAAGACCATTTTAGTCACTTAACCGGCTGCACTAGCTTCAAGAAGCAATGTTAGCAGCCACAATCCTGAGGGATTAACTCCAATGTGAAGTAACAACTGGTGGGGGCGGAGCAGTGACACAAGCGGTAAGGCCTCTGTCTTGCCCACGCTAGCCTAGGATGGACCCCGGTTGATCTCCTGGTGTCCCATATGGTCCCCCAAACCAGTAGCAATTTCAGAGAGCATAGCCAGGAGTAGCTCCTGAACGTCACTGGGTGTGCCCCCCCCCCAAAAAAAAAAGAGAAGCAATTGACGCAAGCTGAGTTTAGAAAAATAAAAGAGAATCTTGCATTTTCTGACAGCAGTGATAGTATGTTTCTGTATTACTGCAGACTCAAATTTCCAGACCAACAGATAAACAATCTGGATTCTCACTGAAAAGCAGATGATTTTTCTCAAATCAGCGAATGACAACAACCTTTTCTTTCTTTCTTTTTTTAACCATGCTTTTGCCTCCCATAAAATTTTTAGAATAAAAAAAATAAGCTCTTACTTGTTCAATGTAAGAAAAACAGTTTATATAAAGATAGCACTATGATATTGATTACATGTCACACAGAGTTGATGTCATAACTGTACTAAATACATCCCAGATTACTTCTTCAATGAAAAATACTTTATGTGAATGACTGACTTCTCATCACAAAGTTCACTATAGGATCTTTATTCACCCACAAAAGAAAGGTTTGCTAGGATTTTTTATTAGCTTTTAAACATGGACTGTCAATATAGGTCAATAATAAATGAATGCCATGATCTTTATCATTTTGTTATGTACCTAAACAAAATATACCAGCCTTGGTGGTGAGAGCTCTCTGCTATTGAAGCAAAATGTCACCAGGAAACTCTCTTAGATTCTAAAGGATATTGGGTCAAAATATCAAACTTGTTTTATGGGTTGGGTGACCTGGGGTTGATATAGTATTCTTCCTTTCTTTCTTGTTGCTTTATCCCTTTTGTCTTCTTTTTCTTCAGGATGAAATAACTATTAATAACATGCTGGACAAGAGAGATGATCCCAAGGGCTAGAAATTCAGGCTTTGCATGTTCAATTCCCACCACTTTAGTCCCTGAGCACTATTAACTATACCAAGGCCAAAATAATAATACTTGTCATAGGGCTGAAAACATAGGAGGAAGTTCACCTTTATATTTTTTAGATCCCCAGCAACTCATATAGTCCCCTGAATTCAACCAGAAATAATTTTTGAGCAGAGTCAAGAATAATCGCTAACCATTGCCAAGTTTCGCCCCAAACCAAAATAATAATTATAATGTGTCATAATTTAAGATAGCATCAAATGGCATCCAAAAACAATGTCTTATTTAGTGTTTTGAAATCAGAGACAATGACCAAACTTTTCTAAAATAATCTAAAAACGGGCCGGGCAGTGGCGCTGCAGGTAAGGTGCCTGCCTTACCTCGCTAGTCTTGGACGGACCACGGTTCGATCCCCCGGTTCCCATATGGTCCCCCGTGCCTGCCAGGAGCGACTTCTGAGCGCATAGCCAGGAGTAACCCCTGAGCGTCACTGGGTGTGGCCCCAAAAAAAAAAAAACCAAAAAAAAAAAATAATCTAAAAACCTCCAGATACTTGAAAAATATTACAAACATTTTTAATTTAAGAAATTAAAACTTATTATATGGGCATATTTTTAGCCACACACATGTAATTTCATCTCTTTATTAATAGCTCTCCATCTTTTTTAGGTCATATTTTTAGAGAGATCTAATAAAATAATTTTTTGTGCTTCAAATAACATTACAAAATAAATATTCTATCTTTAAAATGATTATAGAGTTCTTTCATGTGAGTCAAACCTGATCTTGGCAGGGAATCAACACATATGCAAATCATTTGCATATGAATCCTACATCTGAATCCCTTCTACAGAGAATCTTAGTCATTTGGAGGTTGATTTTTATATTTTAATTAGAACATGAGATGAATATCATGTTCAATCCAAATTTAGGACCTTTATTTATTTGGTGACTATGTCTAAAAATGCTATAATAAAGTATTCCGTTTCTACCATAGTTTCTAGTATCAGTTTCTACCACAGAATAAACTAAATTTATTATCAAAGATAATTTTAGTGAATTGTCTAAAGCATGGCAGCTTCCAAACAGATATGGATAAAATCCTCTAAGTATTGCTTTAACCCTTGACAATCTTGTCCTTTGTGCAAAGTATTACTTAACAAAATTTCTGTTCATGAAAAAATGTGCCATGACCTTTGTCTTATGCATAGTTTAACATCAGACATTTAGAAGCTATCTTACTCATAAATTAGAGGCCTTAAGAGCTTCAATTCTAAAACACTGAAATTCAGATTAGTCTTTATTTCTATATCTAGTGTAGATGTTGAAATTACACCTTCCCATAGGTTGTTTTATTTTATTTTTATTTATTTATTTATTTTTTTGGTTTTTGGGTCACACCTGGCAGTGCTCAGGGGTTACTCCTGGCTCCATGCTCAGAAATTGCTCCTGGCAGGCACGGGGGACCATATGGGGCCCCGGGATTCAAACCGATGACCTTTTGCATGAAAGGCAAATGCCTTACCTCCATGCTATCTCCCATGCCCCTGTTTTATTTTTCATTGTGAAACACTCAACATTTATTTTGTGTTTTTTTTTTTTGTAGGAATAGACATGGCACCTTTGAGCATATTTGAACATATACTCTAAATTCAGTCCTGCACTGATAACAAGAAGTGATGGCTCATCTCAGAAATAAAACAAGAAATCGTATTTCTGAGTTTCATAAAACTCAAATATGTCTATCATCTTGTGATCACACTAGCTTTGCATTGTGGTCTCTTCTTCTTACATCCCTCAGAAAAAAATAGTTCTGTTGCTGCCTTTGGTTCATGTAATTGAGCAATAGTCTATTTTTCTCAGTTTGGTCCCAGATCCTCCAAGGAGTTGGAAATCACTTTTTGAACATCACATTTGTTTCAGGGAAAGAGAGTTTACTGTCTCTGGATATTAGTATAGGTTTCTGTGTTATGCAGAAACACCCCAAGCAGGTTACAATAGAAACTGGAGTATTTGCCACCTTTAGGAATCACTGAGTCTCTGAAATAGTCTTTGTATCTAGATTTCCAAGCTTGAGATAATCTATTTTCTTCAGTTTTATAAGGTTCATGAGGGGATTCTTGAAAACTTGATGCTGAGGTATTTGAGTGATAGGATGTTTGCACTGACTCTGCCTGTGTTGTTAATTTTTATTTTTATTTATTTATTTTGGTTTTGGGGCTACACCCGGTGACTCTCAGGGGTTACTCACGGTTATGCATTCAGAAATCGCTACTGGCAGACTCGGTAACCATATGGAATGCCGGGAAACAAAACGGTGTCCATCCTGTGTTGGCCGCATGCAAGTCAAATGCCCTATCGCTGTGCTATCACTCGGGTCCCTGGCACAGAGATCTTATAAAATCATTACCCTGCTGGAGTTCTAACACAAGAGATAAGGTGTTTTCCTTGCATTCACCCACATCAATTGTGTCCTAATCTAATCCTAGTCTCAAACTCATAAGTACTGTTATGGGTCTCCTCAGTAGAAAATCAGGAATAGCGACTGTGTGTTGCCAGGTGTGACCAGACTACAAAACCCTCCTAAAGAAATATAAGTTTATGGAATGACTGATAGTCCAGTGGTCATGCTCTGTACCATGCATGCAGCACAAGGTTGATCCCCACACCATATATAGTTTCCTCAACTTCTCCAATAGCGATCCCTCAGTATAGAACCAGGAGTAATTCCTAAACACTGCATAGTGTGACCCCAAAACCAAAATAAATAAAGCATCAACATTCTTCCCAAGTGCCAAACCATAGTGCAGACTATATTTCAAAAGGAAGAAGCTTGCCAAGACAGGTCTGGGAAAAGCTGGAGAGAAAAAGTAGTTCTCAGTATTGGCAACATATTGACTGTGGGGAGGTTTATAAATACCACTGCCTGGATCCTTGTCCACAATGTCCTTATTTGGGGCCAGTCATGGGTTTTGGGGCTTTTGAAAGCTCTTTGGATTCTGACATCAAGCCAAGGCTGAGAATCATACTGTGGAATAAGTAGATGGGCGTTAAATAGCATGGAGTAGAAGAACCCCAAATGACCCAGCCATTAACTTTCCAAAACAAGTTACAAAAAAACAAACAATAACAATAAAGTAAAAACAACAAAAACTTGCTAGTCCAAAACTAAAACTTAAAGTAAAGAACTTGTCGAGGATTTATAATGCAGGCAACTGGGTTCCTTCTAGTTTCACGGAGCAGATGGCAATACAGACATCTGGTGAAAAAGAGGAAAATAGAAAGGGGTAATTTCTGTATTTTCTTTTGTTCTTACATGGGGAATTTGGGTATTTTTAAATGTATGTTTTCATAGTGTTATTGTTTTACCTTTATTTTACTTGCTGTCAAATCAAGGCATAATATGACATGACATATGAACAACAAATCCAAAGTCTTTTCAGAACTTTTTCATGTATTTATCTCCCCAAGTTTTCCTCTTTTGGTGCCTCCTGAAGAAGAGTGGTTGGCAATGAGGTAGACACTACTGAGAGACACAATTCTCTGAACATGTTAGAGCACAGAGTCTCCAAGGAGTTCATGGCTTAGGCATTGTTTTCTGAGCACACACAAATTTAAATGTAATTTTAAGTATAGGCATCCCAGCAGAATAGGCAGTAAATAAAGCTTCCTGAGAAGAGATATATAATCTGAGGATTATAGTCTATAAGGACTATAGTTTTGCTATGTGTTATTCTCTTCTTTCACCATTTGGAGACTCTGGATCTAAGTTTAACAAGTGGGTCAGAGCCACAAGAGTTGGTCGAAGGCAGCAGGCACCCAATGTAATCTTTCCCAAAGGAGTTTCGTCCACTTCTCCAAGTAGAGCAACTCCCTCAACAAATGCTTTTATTCCTTTGTTTTCATCACTTTCTTCTTTCTTACCTCTTTCCACACTGCTCTTCATCTGCAAATAATCTGGCCCAGACAGATTACTTCTTGAGGAGGCTTTTTCTTGTCACAGTAGGTTTCTTTCCAGCATCCTATAAGCACATTCGTTTTGTATATAGTTTACATTGATATTACCAGTATCTTCTCAGGCATCTGAGTGCATTTACTACTTTAACATGCATAGTAACCTTTGCTATGTTTCCACTTCCAAAGATCAAATGCATCTTGCGTGTTAAAAGCATTTTCTAAGTTTTCAATCACCACCAAACTATTCAAATCCTATCTTACTTTGGTTTTGTTTAGATGCTCATATGTGTGAGCTTGAACATTGTCCACATAAACATCATACACCAGGGTGCTGGGAAGAACAAAATAGCAGGCAATTGAACTACTGACAATATGGAAATGGATGTAAAATATTAATAAAAGAATGTAAGAAATTCTAACTCCCGAGGCACCCTCTCACTTTAGGAAATTTTCAAGAGCCTTGCCAGGTAAGGAACTAATTATAAGGAGAGGGACCTTAATTCCTTGGCTGGGGGAAATATAATTGTAGACTCTATCTGATTGTGTGTTGCTAGAAGTTATCCCTAAACTGTAGGATTGGAGATTTGGTTCTACACTGTTGCATGACACTAGACTGTTGCAACCTAATCCTATGTTCATCCACATGAGTAGAACATGTTTGGGATTGGGACCCCACCTTTTCTAGCACATTCTTTAAACAGAGTCATAGTGAATGGTGAAGGGTTATTTCAAGCAAGAAGCATGCTTCCTCAGATACTAGTCTGCATGCATGGAATCTATTTTACAATAAAGGCACCTTTTCTTGTTTAACTCTGCTTTGCAGAAAAGAAGCTGATATGTGAGCACTTCCTCATCTTTACAGTTCAAATATAATGACTATGAAATCTCTCTTCATGCCACGCACGTTCGCATGGACAATACCGAACAAATCCTTTGAAGCCACAGGAAAATAAATCACCCAAGATTCCATGTATATCAAAGGTGGAGATACAGTCAATGATGTACTTGACACATTTCCATTTGTTTTCCCCAAATATCCTTTCTCTTAGATTAACTTCAACTTTTGTCTGACCTCGTTTTAGACATTTGCATTTACAGTGTACATTCCTTGAAATATACTCAGTTTCATCCACAAGGACAAAGACATTACATTCCTGGAAAATTGGCTAATATATACAAACTCTGCTTTTGTTCATTTGACTCAAAAAACCACAGCAATATTTTAATAAAATTATGGTCTTGGCTCTTTGAGTCTGATCATTTCCCAACAAAGGTACATTAAAAACCACAACTTCTAGCCTTAAGTTAATACACCTTGGAGAAAGCTATTCCAAATGCTTGAACATTCTTACAGCAATACCTTCCCTTTGCCTGTCTTCTGCTTAAGATATTTTTGGAGAAAGACCTCGAATATCAAAGTTTGCTTTTGAAATATGGAAATATTGAATAGCACCTTTCATTGTTCTGTGTAGCCTTTTCCTAATTAGATATGATTTCAATAGTGTGGACTAAGAATTCCTTTAAAGTCTTTAAAAGTAGGGAGAGTGTTGAAGATGACATTAAGATTATAAATGAGGTAATTCTTTTATGATTAATTAAGGACTTTGTCATCCTGATTTTGTGGACAAAAATATGGGTCTTACGCTAAATGAGTTGAAAATTTTTGCTGGTCCAAATGTCCCCAGACTCAGTCAAGAAAGATAGGTAATTTTCTTTTGTAAGTGGATTTTTATATATATTGATCATTTTGTATAAATATAAATAACTTAGTAAGTATTAACTAACTTAATGACTTAACCTATTAAGTATCAACAGAATAAGTTGTTTAATAGATTTCTATGAACTGCTATGAATTTCTATGAATTGCTCCCTAGCTCTTGAATTTACAACCTCTTATATTCCTGACTTACAATAATGTTTCTTTCTTTACACAAAAATGGTCATTTTGAGGAATCCTATGACAATTTGACTATTACCATTTTTCTTTTATAGGTTATATGATGATAAACTTACTTAGACACAAATATTTTAATTTCTCATAAAAATAGATTCCTGTAAGTTCAATCATCAGGTCAAATGGTCTGAGAATAAAATTAATATGTTCAAAATGTTCTCAGCCACAATGAAACTCCTAAAAACTAGAGAGCTTAAAAGCTGCATTATGTGACCACAATGGAATGAAATAAAAGATTAGCAATAATAGTAGCAACTAAATATTTAAACTGTATTTGAATTAAAGATTTAAAGATTGTAAAAATCTGAAAATTATCTAAATGAGATCACATTATTGAAGGCCTCTAAAATTCCAGCTATAGTTATATATGAATTTTATTATATAGAAGCACTTAAAAGAAATAAAAATTTGCTCTAAGACCCAGACAGTTACTTGAAAATATAATTTAAATAAAAAACTTACTAAATTTAAAAGGAATAAACTGATAACAATTGTAGCTAAAGTAGAAATATTAAAATAAAAAGTAACCAGAATTTTTAAATAAAATTAACTACTGGTTCATTTCAAATATATTACTGTTAAATTTGATGGTTCCGTTTTGCACATAACACCAAATGCATGGCCAATGAAATAAAGAACTAAGAATTTAATGTCATCAATTAAGCATAAGCAAAACCCACTTTTAAGATAATGAAAGATAAGTTACAGATTGGGAAAATTACGAAAGAGATTCATTTTATATTTCCCAAAATATGAACAAACTCCTAAAGTCCAATTATCAGAAGTCTTTCAATGTCACTTGAAAGACCTTAACATGTACCTTATCAAAGAATTGTCATAGATGGTAAATGGCAAAGGAAGTTAAGATCCACATCTTATATCCTTAGGGAAATACACTAAAACAGCTGCAAGGCACCACTACATCCCAGGAGAATATCCCTGCACAGAATCGAGACACCACCCAGTGATATTGTGGACTTATTGGGTTTATGGACTTCAGGGACTCAGTCATTGCTGGGGGAATTGCAAAGCCACAATTACTTTAGAAGTCATTTTGGTAGTGTCTTACATAACTAAACATTCTTTTGCATTTGTATGACATTTGTATTTCATGATATTTACCCAAAATTATAATAATAGAGAAATCTGCATTGATGAGTCCAGTAGCTTTATTGCCACCAAAAATTGCCAACAACCAAAAATATTTTATTAGGCAATTGAGTAGATAAACTTTGACATATCCACATGGTGGAATCTTATGCAGTGGTAAAAATAATGGAACTATAAAGTCATAAAAAAAAAACATGGAAGTAGGGGCCGGAGTTATAGCCCTACAAAGATAGGGCGTTTGCCTTGCATGCTGCTGACCGGGATAGACCAGGGATCTATCTCTGGCATCCCATATGGTCCTGGAGGCCAGGAGTGATTTCTGAGGGTATAGTCAGGAGTAACTCCTGAGTGTCACCGGTGTGGCCCAAAAACCAAAAATGAAAAACCAAAAACATGGAAGTAGGGTCAGAGAGATAGCACAGTGATAGGGCATTTGCCTTGCACGTGGTCGACCCAGGACGGAAACTGGTTTGATTCCCTGCATCCTATATGGTCCCCCCAGTCTGCCAGGAGCCATTTCTGAGCACAGAGCCAGGAGTGACAAAATAAAAATAAAACATGGAAGTAGAAAGTTTATCTTGAAGATGGTAGAGTATGGGGAACTGGGGATTAGAGTGGGGAGGGGCACCAGAATAATGGTGGAGGGAAGCAGATAGTCAAGTGAATTGTGTTGTGTTGATCTGTTTTATGCATGAGATCCTACCTACTATAAGCACTTTTTAAATTGTGGTGCTTAAAATTAAAATATGAGAATGCTAATTTATGATCATAAAATGGAAAATAATCAAATGATGTTTCAAATCTCAAAATATTTTGTAGAAAACCTTAGTACATGTTACCAAATGAAGAGAACTAATATGAAAAGTATATATACTGTGAGATGATTATTATATGACATTCTGAACTGGATAAAGAAATATTAAATTTATCAGTGATTTCCAGAAATTTTGTAAGAGTTGAGAATGAACAGATAGAGCACAGAGAATCTTAAAGACAGTGGTACTATTCTATGAGACACTAATGGATAATTTATGTTATTACACATTTTTTTCAAACCATCAAACTAAACAAGATAAATATCAAAAAGAAAATGAAGAACTTGTCTTAAGGGTTAGATAGATAGTATATACTATATATTATACATATATAGTATATATATAGATATAATATGTATATTATATATACATAACATGTATATACATATTATATAGACATATATATATATATATATAGAGAGAGAGAGAGAGAGTATATCTATCCAGCCTAACCTGGGTTCAAAACTTAGCACATTATATAGTCTCCTGAGCCTTCTAGGAGTGAGCACTGAGTATTGAGTTGGATATGACCCAACAGCAAAAGAAAAATAATTATATGGGGACTGAATCAATATATTTTAATTAAAAAATAATAGATTCCTTTATTATTTTTAATCCACAAATACTTAGGCAATTTTAGTTTTGTTTGTTCCTTTTGTTTTGTCTAAGAAACCTCACATTAGAAACGGTTTGTTTTTTAGTCATCCAAGGAAACATTTTTCAAAAATAGCACTTTATATTTTCAGTTTTTGCACACAATTGTTATATTTACTAAAGTAGATTTATTTAACATTCCACCAAAGAATGTCAAAAATATTCAGTATCCTGATCATCTTGCTCTATTTTTTAAAGGAGATTCAGGCCACTTTGGTTTTAAATATTCTTAAGTGGATTTTTTTTAAATAGTTTTTCTTATAACTGTGAAATACAGGTCTTTCACAGTAATATTTAAAGTACATAATGACATTGAATCAGGGGTATTCCCATCACCAGTGTTGCCCTACCTACAACCCTATTCCCAGCATCCCCCTCCTTCACTTTAATAGTCTTAAACAGTCTTAAAATAATAGACTTTCATGCTTTTTTTAATAGGATTTATAGCAAACTACATACTTTTAATTTAATTTAATTTAAAATGCTTTTAATATAATTTAAAAGCTTTCATGCTTTTAATTATGCTATTTAATTTGCCTGATCCCTAGACTTGCAGTTTGGTGCCTAAACCCTTCTTGTTTCTATGAATCCAATTAAGTTGGACTGTTTAAAACCGTAAGCCACTGGAATTCCCTTTCAGAGAAAATTCCCTTCAAAAAGGGTAATTCACTTTTGTGGGAACCAAGTACAAGAGTCGTATATTTACATACAACAGCTGTTGAATGAACATGTCGAGTATCTCATTACAAGGTTTCTGACTAGAACTATCAAACCATCAGTAGAGCAAGTCTTGAGGTTCATCAACCCTTCCTTAGTCCCAAGATCAATTTTATGCTTGCTTAGTCTCAAAGTTCTAAAGAAAGGTACAACTACTATGAACTAATTCAGGATTACTTAGTCCCTTTCTAATATGTGAGTTTATTGAGATTCTCAAATGAGTCCTGCTTTTTATTTATGACATTGAAGTATTTCCAAAACAAGATTTCCTATAGCTTCTTCATCACCTTCTTTGATTTAATTCAGCTTTACTAAAACAAAGACATATATGTTTCTGATGCAAGAAACTGATGCTCACTGAGCAGTAAATTTTGTTTACTTTCAAGGTAATTCCCAATGATATCTTCTAGATCATACGATGTTTTAATTTATGCATTCTGGACTATGTAGAGATTCCTTAAACTTCATTTAAAATTCATCAAAAAATTAAAAATTTTAGAAAATTAAGTATCTTCTTGATTAGCATCCAAGTTCTATCATAAATTATGAGAACCATACATTGAAACAATTTTAGGAGATCTTTGACTAAGAAACCTTATATTTATGGAATACATATTTGTATTTATGCATGCCCCTCAAAATAACTAACATATTGAAGTATAACACATGATATCAAAGAGTATATAAAGGTTTTTTTTTACCATTTTCATTTACTAGAAAGTATAAGACAAAATCTAGTTAAAAGCAAAGAAGTTAACTTTATCTCATTCCTTTTTATTTAATTGACTGAATAGATTCATTTAACTCTATACTCTCTAACCCCTGCCAAGTATCGAAATCACAAAATGTATGTCACTAACTTTCTCTTAAGTTTATTACAAGGGATAATTGCGAAGCTTTATGTTCACACATGTTGTAGCAATTGAATTAACCTTTCGATTGTTACTTTCTTTGTGGCAATTTACATAGCATTACCAATAAAGTGACTTTTCTTGTGGAGCAATTTCTCTGGCAGTCAACCTAATGTAATTATTTCTTCTCCTAGGAATAGTGACAGTCTTTATTACTAAGTAATTAGCCTATAACATAATATCAAAGATTTTATTTATCAACCACATGAGTTTACATTTAGGACTTAAGTTAAAAATACAAACACTCAGACTGAAGAACATACAAATATCCAGACTGAGGAGCATATTTTTAATTCTACTTTAAATTCTGTTCTGAAGATGTGTATTTGAATCCACATGTGCATTTTGCATTTATTACCAAAGCAAAAACGTATTGTTATTTGAGAACAGTATATAACTCATTTGGTGTCATTTACAAAACCTAATAAACTCCTGTGTAGTATTTGTAAATCAGCATAAAATTGACATTATTCCAAAAGATTGATATGTTTTTGCATAACTTGAAGAAAATGTAGAACAATTCTTGGACAGTCTTTTGTTTGTGACTTATATGTATTATCTAGGCATACACAATTCAAATGACTAATCAAGTTTAAAAATCCACACTCTGAAAAAAGAAGGAATTTGAATTTTCTGTTTATTTACCATTAAAGTATTTAACCAGTATGTTACTTCAAAAGGCAAAATGTATACTTTTTATTTTTTGTAATTTTACAGATGGCATTTATACAATTATTAAACATTTTACAATAATAAATCACTATCAACTCAGAAAATATATTTGGCTTAGAAATCTATATTTTTGGAGGAGGTACATAGGGAAATTTCAAGGGTGGCTCTGTGCTCACTGATCATTCCTGTTAGAGTTTGGAAGACCATATAAGATGCCAGGGCTAGAACACAGGTCAACCATGTTTAAGAAAATTGCCCTGCTAGACACTGGTCTATCTTCCTGACCCAAGAATATACAATTGTTTGATGCTGCCTGATTTTCAAGAAACAACTTAGAAGACATTTAATAAAATATGATTGAATTTAATATAACAGATTTATATCATCCTGGAAATTCTAACTATAGTATATGGCCTTCAATTAGTTTTAACTTGAACTTAGGAGTTTGGAAAGCCAGAGACAGTACAATAGATAAGGAACTTCCCTCGTATATAGCTGAGTCTATATGCAAGTCTAATTCTAGGTTCCATGTATAAATTCCCCAAACATTGCCAGGAGTGATTTTTAAACACAGAGTCAGGAATAAGGTCAAAGAATAAATGGATATGGCCAATCCCTCTCCCCAAAATATAAATTTACCAAAAATAAAAAAATAATTTGTGTGATATTAGACCAGGAATATGACCCAGTGATAACACACTTGCTTACCTTGCATGTATGAAATCCTAGTTTCAATACCCAACACTGAAATAATACAAAATGAGATATTACATAAAAAAATGCAACATCGTTATGTGTGGTTAATGAATGAAGAAATATGTCTTAAACATCACAAAGGGTAATGATTATTCACAAACTAACCTATATCATTTTATAGGCTGATAAATATTGTATACAATTCAATATATATGTTTCTGACACACACCAACTCAGTTCTTCATTTCCTTTTTTCTTTATTCTTTAATTCAGAAGGTAAGCTTTATTCTTCTCACCGAATACTAAGTCAGATGTGCTGAAGCATTCTGCTCAAAAAAAAAAGCAATAACTTAGCCATTTCTGGGCAAACAGACTCAGAGTCAGTGGATATAAGCTTGAGAAGGAAGGCTTGGTAGAAGGAGCAGAAATACTGGGAGCCAGTCAACTTTCAGCAGGACTAGCTTTGGTTGGTTGTTAGCTGGTGCTTTGTTTAACAAATCTGAGACAAGGACACTGCTTAGGACCTAGATCAACAACAGATATCTGATTGCAAAGACTTGGTGACCCTCTGTCTTGACACCTGTCAAGTCTCTTTGTTCTTTGTAATTCCTGATCTTGTAACTTCCAGCTTCCTTTACAAATGCCCTAAAGTTTGTGTGAACATGGTCATTCAGTCTTGGTGATTATCATAAAAAGATAAAGTGGACCTGGCCAGGTATGAGGGGGTCAGACATGAGATCAGAAGAGTGAGTCTTCTGTTGTCGATGGTTAGACAAGTCTAACAATTAGAGTCTGATTTGCTGTTAGCCTCCCAATGAAGTACTGTGATCAGGGTCTGTCCTGACCTTCCTCCCCAGGAATACATGAGAAACCTAATGTCACATCATCATAAAGAACACTTCAAAATGACAGAATTTGTTGCAAAATTCTGTTGTCTCTAATTTCTACAAATTCAGCACTTAGTATCCAATCTCAGAAGTAAAAAGATGGAAATAAGAGCACTGAGAAGGACACCTACATAGCAGGAAAGATGTTGAACAAATAAAGTCAATGTTTTGGCAGTCTTGGCATTACCTTTCCAAATCCCTATGCTTTCTGATCTCTGTTGTCTTTGATTTATTTATTTAGAGAAAAATATTGTTGCTTGATGAAGCAGAGACTCTATAGGTATTCTCATTCCCATGTTCCCTAAGTGTATTTGATATAGAGAGCATCAGAATATACAATACTTAAAATGTAGATTTCTGGAACTAAGATTTTCTTACATTACCATTCTAACTAGAATATTACATAATATTTGCTTGATTTCCTTAGACTTTTCATATCAGTGAATCTAAGAAAATAAGGCACATGAAACCTAAGAAAAATGCACTTGTGATTACCTGCTTTTTGAAAAGACAGTGTAGACCGGTATTCATTGTAGCACTATCTACAATGGGATATACTTCTTATTTCACAAGACCTAAAAACAACCCCATTGCCCAAGAACAGATACTTGACAAACTGTGGTCTCTATACCCATTGAGATTTTTTCAATTATTAAATAAAATAAAATCATGCAATTTACTGCTACACGAATGGAATTAGAAGGCATCATACAGAGTGAAATATATCAGAAACAAAGAGAATGATGTCTCTCATGTGTGAAGAGAGAAAGAAAACGTGGAAGAATAAAAGACTAGTAGTAGAAGAATCTAAGAGTTGGCCTACAGATCTGAGTTCACCAAGGGAGAGTGATATAGGACCTTGAGATGTAGGTGGAAAGATGCTGATAATGTGGAGGTGGTTAATGTGGTGGAACACCGCATCCTAAAATGTTATCACTGACAATATTGTAAATACAGTGCCAAACTTAAAATAAAAAAGAAAGGCTGACAAAGATTCTAGAGTTCTTGTTAAGGAAAAATCACCCATAAGATTTAAATGGACAACTGGTAATTTTGCTTTAAATACAAGATATAGTACAGTTGCAAACCTCCAATACCAGATAGGGAATATTGAAATGTCAAGTCTGTATAATTTTGATGCTATCTATTGTAAACCAGTGCAAAAAAAACCTGTTGAACTATTTCAATCTATTTTTAGGAAAAATATTCATTCATATTTTATTTAGATATTTAATAAAATATAAATGATACTATGGCAACCATTTCTCTCCTCCCAAAGTTCACATATTGAAGAGACTGAAACTGAAACAGAATCATCAGATAGCTCAGATATTTTACAATAACTGACAAAAAAAATGTGTTACCATAGTGATTGCACCTCAACTACCACCAATGTTCGGAGATCATCCTTAAGTCATTTCTCCTCTGCTTCTTCCTTTCTCTCTCTTCTACCTTCACTACTTGGTATTGTTGTTGGGGTATTACGCAGTTAGAAGAAGAGATGAAATCCTTCTCTTGATTGCGGATTGCTATTAAGTCCATTTATAATATAACAGAAGGAGAAAAACAAATACCAAGTGGCCTCACTCATTTATAAAGGAATAAGCCAAGGGAATATATCATAATACATGGTGACAAACCATTGGTTTTTATGGCAAAACTAGGACTACCAATCTGAAAGGAATATTATAAATAATAAGACTCTTAAGATAATAAGCTATACACCCTAATTTCATTTTAAAGTTAGCTTTAGAAAGCTATTTTATTAAGATATATATGTACTTTTAATTATCATACTCACTAAATTTTACATTTAGAAATTGTATACATTTATAATTTTTATTATAGGTTCTTCTTGTACTTTGTAAGTAAAATCAAATATATAAGCACATTCTTTTTAAAGCTTTATTTATTATAAAGAAGGCATAATAATTACCATAATAATATCTGATGCAAAATACAATTTAGTGTGTTGTATATTAAATGGCAGAGTTGAAAAATTATTTATGTAAATAAGAATGGGTATTATATTATATTAAATTAAAATACCTGAGTCCCTTTATTTAAATCAGTTAAATCATATAGTAATAATCAAAAATTGACTTTGATATATTTTATGATAATGCATTTTGTTATTCTTCTAAGTGTTTTTGGAACAAGTAATAGAAAATACATTTGTTATTTGCCTGCTAAGAGGGAAAACTAGGAGATAGGAAGTAACCACAGACATTGGCGGAAAAAGGGGCAGAGTGGAGGTGGGACTGGTATTGGAATATTGTATGCTCTAAACTATTCTATTTTGAACAACTTTGTTAGTTTTGATAAAAATTACAAAATACATATATACATAATTAATTCTGATGCTGTTTATTACTTTTATGTGTGGTACCACTGCTAACAGTTTGTATCAATGAATATTTTTGTTCATAAATTAATTCAATAACCAGTTCATCAGCACAACTGTTTATCTTATTATGAGTTTGAAATTCTACCTGGAAAAATATGCACCAAATAATGGAAATTGAACAATTTAAGAGTTTCTTTTTTCCTTCTTCTCATTTTCACTTTACTTTTTGGTTTACTTTCTATTTCTTGAAATATTAAATAATTAATGAACTTGGATTATTTATACAGTCAACGTTAAAGATCTTTTGTCCTTAAAAAACAAAATGAAAAATTCCAATAGAGGCATGCAGAAATTGAGTAGGAACATAAGACAAAAATGTAAATTATTTCACAATATGAATATTATGAGCCTATAATTAAAAATCAGACCAAAACAGACATTCCAGCAAACATAATTCTGACCTGCTTCAGGGCAAGAAGGGTAAAAAGCTCAATTCAGAGGGAAATGAAGTATTGTATTACTCTCAAACAAGCACACTCTGCCAAATGCAAGTCTTCAGATCGTAATGATTACTGAGATACCATTCCAGGACATTCTCTTGTTGGTCCTCAAGGACATGTTTACTAGGTGTGCTAATTGAAAGGAACATCTTCTAATTGAATATTTTGAACTCAAATATCTGTTGCAATTCAAGTCTCAATTGTCAAATGAGTCATTTGTTGGATTCATTAGCACTGAATGAAGCTTTAGAACTTGAGACATCTACAGAGCTATAATTATCAGGAATCTTTAATTAGATTTTGACTGTAAACATATGTATATATAAAACAGTATTAAGATATTTGGGTAGGAAATTGTTTAGAAGAGGTTAATTTTGATACTTTCAGGACATCGTGTTCTCTTGCCTTTTCTACTGTTAGTAACTGACATGAGATGAACTTCATAATATTAAGGCTTTGTTCTCACCACACAGAGAGAGGGTCAGTAACCTCCTGCCATAGTTTATGGGTAGTTGATTTCTATCTACTTTTCCAGCCCCTACAGTCTGTTTTGCAGTTGTCACTTAAGTGCACAATCACTCTCCTTAAAATCAATATTGGCTGACTGTATTAATGAGGTTAGCTATGTGCAATAAACTACAATGGCTGTCATTTTTCATTTCAACCTCAAATGCCAGAACTTTATTATTGCTATGATTTCCCAGCTATTGATCTAGTCTTAGGCCACTTCTGGGCTTTGGCACAATCACTACATATTTTTATGGTTTTGAGTACTACTCGATATTCAAAATTACAGGAATGTATGATCCATTTGAATGTACCACACTGGATTTAGAGTGGAACAAATATAGGAGGTGCTAACATCCTTTCACTAGTTATAAGGAGTTTTGTGAGGTCAACTCTACACTGAATGTTAAACTTATGGAGGTCAGTTCAGGTATACCAGATGTTCTTCTTATAGAAACTTAACCAGACATTCTGGCAAACATATAAGATGAGAGACACCTACATCCAGACTAGATAGGGTAGAAATGGAGTGAACTCTAATCAACCAGAGATAGAAACATCCAGAGAACTTCACTTTAACACAGTGACAACAAATGGAACATTCTGAGTCCAATTAAATCCTATGCCACCATGCTCATCATGATATTGGAACTGTCATTGTTATAATTGCTTTTTAGTACACATTATGCTTCCACATTCATCTGATGACTTTGAATAGTCTACCATTTTAATCTTGTACACAATTTTAATAGGAAACAAAATTTCTTTTGCTTTTCTTTTCTTATTATTTAATATATATATATATATATATATATATATATATATATATATATTTGGCGTTTGGATTACACCCGGTGACACTCAGGGGTTACTCCTGGCTTTGCTCTCAGAAATCTCTTTTAGCTTGGTGGACCATATGGGATGCTGGGGAATGAACAGAGGTCTGTTTTGGTTCAGCTGCATGCAAGTCAAATGCCCTACCACTTCGATATTGCTCTAGCCCCAGGGGAAAACAAACTTTCATTCAAAATACAAAGATGTGTTTTGGGGAAGTGCAATTTTGAACTTTGCAGCAAAATAGCCCTTGCCATTATACAAGAAAAATGTATCTTTGCCACACTCAATAAAGAACAACAGAAAGTTTCAGTCATTACTTGAGGTTTGCATAGCTAAGAATGGGTTAGCTTGAACTTGGAGCTGGGCATTATTAACTCAAACTGAATGTTGAGATAATTAAGGATAATGAATTGCTTTGTATTCATTTTCTCATGCTCTTATAATAAATTACTCTGCCTATCATGACTAATAAGCAGACACATTAATTATCTCCCACTTCTGGAGGTCAGAGGTATAAGGAGGGATGTGAGGACTACACAACTGCTGGAGTCTTCAGGGGAGAAACAGTTTTGTTGTCATTCTAACTCTGAGTGCTTTAAACTCCACATTCCAGGACCAGCAACATTCTGTGTTCTGTTATTCCTGCCTCTTCATTTCTGACAAGGCCTCTGCCCTTTCTCTTTTAGAAGAGATCTTTTATTTATTTTTTAAATACTTTTTATTTTGACCAAAGTGGATTACATATATTCCACAGTAGTATTTTAGGTATATATTGACATTGAATCAGGGGAATTCCCATCACCAAAGTTGTCCTCCCTCCACCTCCGTTCCCAGCATACATCCCATATCCTCCTCCCTTATCCCCTGGGGCTGCTAGTATAAGTGGTCCCCTCTGTATCTAGCTTGTTGTAGATTGGGTATCAATTCTTTTTGGGGGGGGGGTCACACCCAGCAGTGCTCAGGGGTTACTTCTGACTCCATGCTCAGAAATTGCTCCTGGCAGGCACGGGGGACAATATGGGGCACCGGGATTCGAACCGATGACCTTTTGCATGAAAGGCAAATGCCTTACCTCCATGCTGTCTCCCAGGCCCTGGGTATCAATTCTGTCCTCGTTGGCTTTGGATTTGGTGCTTATATCCTTTCATTTTTATTACTATTTAGTGATCATACAACTGTTTGGTCTTGGTATCCTCCATTATTTCCCCCTCAAATTTGGAAGTGGAGCATATATTTCTAAACTTTATGTATTTATTGAT
>PVKC010007310.1:0-29715 GCA_004027635.1 Crocidura indochinensis
CACACACACACACACACACACACACACACACACACACACACACACAAGTATGCATTTATGTGGGGAAATTTTTCCCTTAATAAAAGCCCCAAGGGAGGCAGGTAGAAAGAAAGAGGGTAAAAGGAAAGTTGAGAGGGAAACTAGGGACATTGGTGGTAGAAATGGGCACTGGTGAAGATTGTTGTACATGGAATGACTATAACTCAATAATGAACAACTTTATCTATGGGGAAAAAAACCTACTATGAACAGCCTTCTAACCATGGTGTTTTAATTTAAAAAATATATTTTATATATTAAATATATTATATATTAAATATATGTATATATTAAAATACATACTTTTTAATATATACATACATATAAGGGTCAGTCTCCAAAAAAATACCCCAAGGTCAGGATAGTTCCCCTGGGCAAAGGAAGTTTAGCCAAGTTTGTCCATAAGGTGCATATGTGTGTGCAGGTAGGTAACAAACAGAAGACCATGACCTTTATGCCAACCACAAAAGGTACTTGCAGATTGTTTATTGCCCAGTGGCCATAGCGATGTAATAATCCCAGTCTTTGCCTTAACTGCTAAGCTGTCAAAGCAAGCAGTGACTTGTGTGTCTGGAGTCAGAGAATCAGGGTGGGAGACAAAAATTTTAACCAGTATATGGTTGGCCTGTCCCTTGTTTGTGGATGTCAGGCTAGCTTTCCACCTGAACAGCTGTCTCAATTTTGGCGACCAACCTGCAGGGCTGGAGTCTGATCTGATATGTTTTACTGTGATAAATCACCACATACAATTTAGTTTGGGGATGTAGTTCAGTAGCATAGGATGTGCTTTGCATGACTGAGGACTTGTGTTTCCATGATATCTCTACTGCACTAACTCTTCATTATGACTTTGATGGTCAGACCCCTAGGATTTTTTTTCCTGGTGCCTTGCCCTATACTCCTATAAGCAAGCACAGCTGTTTGTTGCAGGTCTTCTCTCAAGGCCAGAGCCCTGGATGCCCTCTGTCCCCAAGAGACAAGGAGATATAGAGGAGAACAGAGGGAAGTACAGCTGGGAGTCCTCAAGAAGGCAAATTGAGTTCAGGGATGACAATTAGAGGTACACATCCCTGAGCCCTAATACTCTTCACATGTGCTTTTCTCTCTAAAAGAATATGCAAGGGAGTGGATGTAGTGCAAAGAGTATATGAACTTGAGAGAACATAAGCCTGAACAATATGACCCCATGTAGAAAGGCAGAAGGCTGCAATTGTTCCTGGAAGGATTGATCTTGGAGGTGAATCTTCCACCACTTACCTGATACTCCTTATTCACTTTAATAAGGTAATCCAGTTGTGGGTCACCATCAGAAAGCATCATGAGACAAGGACATATACGCCTGCAGAGAACATGGAAGAAATGCCCTTAATCCAACAGTTCCAAATGCAAGAAAGCCGAAGGAACTCAGGCAAGGGATTCAAGATGTATTTAACTTGTGTCAGAAGTGGTGATAAAGGGAGCTGCATAACTCACGCATGGACTGTACAGTAGGAAGCAGAACATTCACCAGACCATTGTTTGGTCATGAAATTATAATCGTTTATTCTTCTAATATCTGCAGGGGCAACTTTTCCAGAGCTGACTTACCTGATGATTGAGGAGAACACATAGAGGAAAAGGTCACCTCCTTTGAGGACATAACACTGATAGCCACAAAATGGCGACATGTATAGGATTTTTTATGGGGCAATACTTATAGTAGTATCGACCTGTGTAATGCCAAAAGCTTCTTGAAGATTTCATCATACTCATTTACAGACGAGAAAACTGAGAGTCTGAATCATTAAATAAGTCCATTTTATTCCACTCCTGCATCTGGGAGACGAGACTTGAATTCCCTGGCCTGAGACTCAACTCTGAATTTCTGGGTAAGTAATTCTACAGCTCTAAACTGGCCAGCTATCTTGCAAATAAGAGCTTTCAATATGCATAAGGTGAGCAGGCCAGGATGGCTCCTTTCAAGGAAAGCACAAGCACTGAGCCAGAATAGATGAAGCAGAGAATGTTGAGCAGGGAAGAAGCCACAGAAAAAATAATAGGATCCTGAGTGAGCCTCATCCTACCCTCAGTGGCTTGGCAAATGCTTAATCTGAATCACTGTAGTCAGTTTCTGGAACCCTGCAGAGACTGGCAGCAAGCAACTTTGGGATAAACCACTATGGAATAGTATCTAAATACTAAAACCCCCAGGGGATTAGTGATTGGAGAAAAGAGGCATGGGATGGAACCAGCAGTGCTCAAAATGGCATGCTCTTTTAGATGTATGCCTTCCAGAAAGAATCCTTCCTTCTCAGCTCCCCAGGGCCATTCCCAAAAGGGTAAGGACTAGATCCTTGGGAGTAGTCTCTCTTTGGCCATCAAGAAAGCACCAAATAACCTTTCATTCCTGAGAAAACTTACCCCCTTGTGAATTATTCACTCAGCTGGACCCAATATCTTGAAAGTTCTACACCTCAGCCCTCCACATAGTATAGATCTAGGACAAGGGACAAAGATCCAGAATGGTCTTGCAGGAGGGAAGGTATGCACAATGGGATTGCTTGACTTACAACGACATTATTGTACCTCAGTACAGACACATTATTGCAACTAGAAGGAGTTATCTTAGTTTAGCTCTGAAGACAAAGAAAGAAGACACCTGTCCGGGCCTTCCCAGGAGCAGGGCACTGTCTTCTAGACCCCTGCTGAATAGGATTTGAGCATCTTCCTTCTTTTCCCAAGCAGTAAGCGGTACATTTATGAATGTTCGGCCTGGAACACCTGCACCAGAGTCTCCTCTATCCAGGAGATGGAAGGAGAAAATGTAGACACTTTTATAAGAAAATCATAGCAGGGGCCGGGCGGTGGCGCTGCAGGTAAGGTGCCTGCCTTACCGCGCTATCCTTGGACGGACCACGGTTCGATCCCCCGGTTCCCATATGGTCCCCCGTGTCTGCCAGGAGCGACTTCTGAGCGCATAGCCAGGAGTAACCCCTGAGCGTCACTGGGTGTGGCCCAAAAACCAAAAAAAAAAAAAAAAGAAAATCATAGCAGTGGGGTAAAAATGATAGCACAGTGGTAGAGCATTTGTCTTGTATGCAGATGACATGGGACAGAAACCGGTTCAATCTCCATCTTCCCATATGATCCCTGAGCTTACTAGAAACAATTTCTGAGCACACAGCCAGGAGTAACTCCTGAGCACTGCTGGGTGTGGCCCCAAAATTAAAAACCAATAAAGAAAACCATAGCAGTGGCCCATAAACATAGTCTGGACCACACTGGTCCACCCCATTCCTCACAAGTTCTTCTTCACTCCCTAGAGAACCAAAGGGTGACCTGAGTCTCCATGATATTGGGAGCAATGCTGGAGAAGAAATGAGGCTCCAAGGGAATCTGAGATCCAAAGGAGTGTCAAGAAAGCCCTGGGAGGATGGGCATTTGCCTTGATGCAACTAACTCAGATTCAACTCCAGACACCCTAGATGGTCCCCCAAGCCAGCCAGAAGTAATAATTCCTGAGTGCAGCACTGGAAGTAACCCCTGAGCACTGCCAGGTTTAGCCCCCCAATAAAAAACAACAAAAAAGAAAGCCCTGGAATTTCCCTCCAGTTTTATTGGATTAGAAGTGTGTATATGTTGGGTAGTGGGAGTAGGGGAAGTCTCAGCATTCCTCAAATTTCTGCTATTCGATATTTTTAAATAATCCAAATAATTTTATATTACTAGACACATGTTATTTTCAAGAACATTTTCCATCGCACCTGAGGAAGAGAGCAATGCAGGAGAGTCGTTTAATCTGGGACATTTCCCTCAGGCCACTTAACTCCATGGGTAAAACCATATTCACAAACATCCGGGGAACCTGAGAAAAGGACAGCTAAGTTGTTTAGAGGTTCGAGGCTGAGCAGCTCCATTCTGTTGTAGGCTCAAGGGTAACTGGATGCTCCTGCTGCCTCCCAAGTCTATGCCATTGTGTCTGGCTTGGCCCTACACTGCCTTTATTCCTCCCAGACCCTTCCCTCTGCTGCTGGAACCAGACTCCCACTCCTAGTCTCCTGATCAAAAGGTCCTGACATGGAGATCTCAGCAGAAAGTGGAGCTGTCTTGGGAATGTTAGATCCATAAGGTGACTGTGAGAGTTCTGCTCAGAGGATCCAGGGGTCATACCTCAGTGTGGAGAATGTTCAGGGCACATTGAATGTTTCGAAGGAAGGCTTCAGGAGAATGGATGGCCTGCAAAAGAGGAAACGTCTCTAACACCACTCCACACCCATTATCAATGGATCAGGGAGTATTCCTCTGTAAGGTCTTTCCTTACTGAATATCAACCACATGGAAAATGTTGATACCCAGGTTTGCCTTGGTACTTTGAATATCTGCACATCTTCCAAGACTGTCATGACTGTAAACCAATTCCTATAAGCTCGGTATAAGGTCATCGCTAAGTCCAACACACAAAGCATACATTAAATACTTTGAACTATCTCATAAGCTCAATAACATTTTTTATTTGGGGGCCACACCCAGTGATGCTCGGGGGCTATTCCTGGCTATATGCTCAGAAATCACTCTTGGCTTGGGGGACCATATAGGATGCTGGGATATGGCATTGTGATCATCCTGAGTCAGTTGCTACAAGGCAAAGAACTACGGCTGCACCATTGCTCTGGCCTCCCATGTCTTTGCCATTGGTAATGATTTCTATATCTTCATTAAAGTGACGATTCATTAGGTCCATCAAATGAATTTTCTGAATTTTCCTGATGCAGAGAACTAATGACCCCACTTTCATCAAAAGGCCAGCTGTGGAAGCTTTACTTCTCTGTGAAGAGTTGAGGAATTTCCAAAGAGATAGTTCTGAAACTCATGTCATGGTACTGAGATTATATTCCCTTTTTGTTATTCAGCCTAAAATTTATTTCTCCCTTATGTATTTCCAGGCCAAAATATAGCCTCAATCAATTTTTTTGTCCAGAGAATTTTCAAGTACCAAATAAAACCAAGACAATTTTCTTCTCTCTGTCAACCCTATTTACATCAAAAAGCCTGGTCAGAAACTTAGCTCTGAGTTATTCTTCTTCTTCTTTTTTTTTTTTTTTTTGGTTTTTGGGCCACACCCAGTGATGCTCAGGGATTACTCCTGTCTATGTGCTCAGAAGTCGCTCCTGGCTTGGGGGACCATATGGGATCAAACCGCGGTCCATTCAAGGCTAGCACAGATAAGGCAGGCACCTTACCTCCAGCGCCACCGCCCCGGCCCCAGGTCTGAGTTATTCTAAACTTCTTGCCATATGCAAAATTTACATTTCTTTGACCTGGCTCTCTTTTACTCAAAAGCAACTTTTCCTGCCAAGTATAATAGAACCTGTCAGACAAGATTAGCTTCAAAGATCAGTCAGGTACTCTCCCCTTTTTGATATTCTAACTTTCTCCCTTCTAAATCAGGACTTCTCAAAGAGATCCTTTTCATCTGAGCTGCCTAGCCAGTGTGAAATTTATGTATATCTAACAGGTCTGCTGCTAAAGTTTCTGTTTTTCTAAAACTCCTGTCCTTTGTGCATGCGGAAATTCCTCCCATACTATGACTACCATTTAATACTCCTTGTTTGAAGATTAAATTTGAAGCACACCTGCCAGAGTGTGTTTCACCATACATTCATGGTGTGATCTCATTTTCTTTATATGTATCATATGCCAGTTTGTGCAATCCCACTTTCCTGAAACAGGATTTATTGAAATCCTCTGGCACTGTTGAAATAAAGCTGCTGACAGCAACCAGCACCCAATAACATTTTTCGAATGAAACAGTTTCTCCACAATTACAGGAAATGTTAGAGATAAACATTTAATAAAATGTAGTCAGTAGCATTTAAGGATGCTTCAATTACAGAAAACCACTTCCTTCTGTACAGGGACATGTTTTCCTTGTTAAATGCTCATAATAGGGGCTGGAGCAGTGGCATAAGCAATAGGGCATGTGCCTTGCATGTGGCTAACCTAGGATGAACAATGGTTCAATCCCCACAGTGTCCCATGTGAGTCCCAAGCTAGGAGTAATTTCTGAGAGCATAGCCAGTAGTAAACCCTGAGAGTCACCAGGTGTTTCCCAACCCCCCAAATGTACATAATAATTGAGATAGAATATAGTACAAGGGCTAAAGAGTTTGTCTTGCACAGTGAACTTGGATTTAATTCTCAGCACAATATATGGTCCCCTAAGTACCACCAAGAATGATCCTTGAACAGCAAACCAAGATTAAGACCTAAGCAATTCTGGATGTGATCCCAAACTAAAGCAAAAAATAATTCTGGCTATTTCTTTTCAAATATACTGAATATAAGGGAGAAGAGGTCAGACATGTCCAGCATAGGTAAAAGAAATGGGAGCTATAGGAGTTAAGTTGGAGCTTCACACAAAGGAGCACACCAATTACCAATTACCACCTGTTCCTACTACTAAATATGGCTCAAGCCCCTCTCCATAAGTAATCAAAAATCTATGGATTTATGAAGTGAATTCCTGCCACAGTTGAGGCACAAGTCACTTGTATGGTTTAAAATATTCCAAGTCTCCGGAATAAGTACACTACACCCCCTACAGGATGGAAACCTAACTCTAGGGGTGAAGCTCAAAATGGCAAAACTCTCAATATTTTGAACTACCTACCTGAGGAATTCGATGGCCTTTAGAAGTGACACTAATATGGTGGGGAGTTCTTGATTGTCCTCCTGCAAGTCTCCATCTTGGAAGGTGAATGCCCTTTCAGGTATTAATTTGGGACCAATACTTGGTGGAATCCAAGCCAGTCCCCAAGAATGGAGCCCAAAACCCAATAAATCAACAAATCAGGTTGTCACTCCAGATGTCTATAGTAGAAATTCTACCAGGAAGGCCATGTTGTGTTAAGGGTCTAAGGACCTACCTACCTGGTCATTACACAAATCACAAAGGTCATCACTTCCTATAAATATGGTTAGTAATTTCCAATCTTCCTTATAATTTATTTTCTGAAATTAAAAGAAAACAAGCATATAAACATGGAACCCAAAAATTATACCAATAAAAGTGTAAAAGTGCTTAAGACTACCCTTTATGGGGGGTATAAATATAGCATATCAAGTAGGGCATTTTCTTGCACATAGTTGACCCAGGTTTGATCCACAGCATCCAATATGGTCTTCCAACCCAGCTAGGAGTGATTTAATTTTTGGTTTGTTTGTTTGTTTGTTTGTTGTGTTTTGCCACAGGGCCACAGTGCTGTTGGTGCTCAGGGGTTACTCCTAGCTCTGTGCTTCAGAAATTGCTCCTGGCAGGCACAGGGACAAGATCTGATGCTGGGAACTAAACCAGGGTGGGGTCCATCTGGAGTTGAATGGATGCAATGCAAATGCTCTACTGCTGTGCTATTGTTCCAGCCCCTGCCAGGAGTGATTTCAGAGTGCAGAACCAGGAGTAACTCCTGAGTGTTAAGGGGTCCCTGCCCCCCACCCCCAAAATAACCTGCATGGATCTTTACACACCAAAGGATCTCATGAACATTAATATCTTCTATCATTTGATCTGGGGTCACAGATCCCAGGTGTCAGATAGTTTTTGGGGGGTTTTGTGTGTATGTGAACATACAATTTTTTTTATTTTATTTTACTTCGTTTATTTTTTATTGATAGTGAGATAAGCAGAATTCCCACCAATGTGGTGGTAGGAATTAGATTCCCTCTGCCTACCACCACCCCAAACCTGCCCCAATGGTTGTTTTTTTTGTTTTGTTTTGTTTTTGTTTTTTTGGTTTTTGGGTCACACCCGGCAGTGCTCAAGGGTTACTCCTGGCTCCATGCTCAGAAATTGTTCCTGGCAGGCACGGAGGACCATATGGGGCACCAGGATTCGAACCAATGACCTTTTGCATGAAAAGCAAACGTTAGACTTTCCATGTAGTCCTGCACACTGACCAGTCTACCCTCCATTTCTCCGTGCATTTCTCCTGCCCACTACACTACCCCTCTCAAAATGTCCTAACTTGAGTGGTTCCAGGTGTTGCTCCTACTCACCTTGTCATTTTTCAACATTGTTATAATCACGCTGACCTGTTTAGGCAGATCCCTGTGGACACACACAGGATAAAAGTGTTATGTAAAATAGACTCTAGGAGGGCAGCAGCAGAAGGTAGGAGTATGTGGCAGAGAGAGCCGGGGTCCAATAGGAAATTGAGAAGGGTCCGGGATGGACCTTCTCCAGGGAAGTTGGAATGTTGCCCCTACCCCTACAATTTAGGCCCTTCCCATTAAGCATTCCCTGGATGTGAGAAGACACAGTTCTCCAAACTACTATTTGCAAGTGCAGCACTGATAGTGGGATTGCTTTCTGACTGGTTGGTTTGCTTCTCTCTGCCAAGTCATTTCATCCAAGGTCAACAAAGGGTGCTGTGTTGCACCTCACACATGTGCTTTTTTCTCATGATCTGCATGAGCTCAGCCCCTCAGCCATCTGCTCATGTCTTAGAGTCAGACAAGCCTGAGTTGGATCTTGCAATTTAGTTGCCTCTTGCTGCCTATGGAATGTCCATTCTTGGTACTCTGAGATGACATACATGGAAATAAAGCCTTCATCTCAGTGGGTCAGAGAAACAACCAGTAAGATAGGCAGAGCACAGGTCAGGAGGGATATCACAGCGGCGTTTGCCTTGCAAGCAGCCGATCCAGGACCAAAGGTGGTTGGTTCGAATCCCGGTGTCCCATATGGTCCTGCGTGCCTGCCAGGAGCTATTTCTGAGCAGACAGCCAGGAATAACCCCTGAACACCGCCGGGTATGCACCCCCCAAAAAAACCAAGATAGGCAGAGTAGCCCCCATTGGAAAGCAAAAGCCAAGATTGGCGCCAGGTTTCTGGGTGTGAATCATAAGTTTACCATTAACCAGTTCTGAAAATTGATTAAGTACTTAATCTTATAAAAAAAAAATCTCAGGTTTTTCCTAAATGGGAAAAATGGGAGTGGTAAGCACACTTTCTTCAGAGAGCTGCTGGTTTGTTAAACTCGGGGGGTGGGGGGGGGGGGAGAGGAAGGAGTCTTCCTGGTGAAACTGCCCCATAATTCTAGTTATATTGACAAATAAAACAACTCAGTTTCCAATTAAGTACCTACTGAGATGACCACTAAAAACAAAGACTAACAAATGATAAACAAGATTAGAAATAATCTTTTGAGGATGCTAGATCAAGAATACAGCAAGTAGGGTATTTTTCTACATACAAATTGATCCTCGGCATACCATATTTGATCTTAGTCATACCTAAGCCTGCCAGGATTAATCCCTGCAGACAGAAATAATAATCGAATGAATCAGTTCTGCCATTACTGTCACCAATATTGTCAACATCATAATCACCATTATCAAAAGCGAAGTCCTTGGTAGGGGACAGGACAAAGATGGAGAGAAAATGAACCTGGTGAACTCTATCAGGAGGCAAAATAATCAGAACAGAAACATCAATAAGTTCTGCAAGAGATACAATGGGAAGGACAGGTACAAAACTCTATAGGACATCCCAGTGAATATCTGCACAGTATCAAAACCAGTTGAGTGAATGACCAACTTATATGCTTGTGTGGTCACTGGGCTGAAAGTAGGTCAACGAAACTGAAAAGTGGTAGAAAGTCTACACCCAAGGGCTGTCTGCAAGAAGAGTATGAGTTAAGGAAGAGCAATGAAACCATAAGCCCCAGTCACCCACAGGCTTCCAGCTCTCCTGTAACACAAAGCCTAAACAGGAAGCTAGTTACACAGCTAGCAGGAACCTAGAAGAAAAGTATAAAATAAACTCAGAATCATATGGCACCTTACATAATCAGAAAGCACTGGAAAGCACCATGGACCTAGGCTTCTAACAATATGTGGTGCCAAACAATTACAACAAAACCCTCACACCACCACCCCCATTCCATCTTTGAATTCAAGATGAAAGTTAAACTAATATTCTCTGGGTCTGGAAAGCCAAAACTCCATGCCTGAGGTCTGAAATACAAAGCCCAAAAGTCAGATACAACAGAAATTTGAAAGATCACCAGAGATTACTCTAAGAGAGTTTATGCATAAAATTGGAAAACCTAGAAAAACATGGACCTATTTCCTAGATTATTATACTTCCAGAATAATCTGGAGGAAACAGAGTTTCTGAACATATTAGTTCCAGGTAAGGAAATCAAAATGGTAATCAAAAGGCTCCCTCCAAAAATAAAAATAATTCCATGACCAAAGGAGGTTTAGAGAGTCATTGCAAACCTTGAAAGAAGAACTATTTCCAATCCTTCTCAAGCTCTTCAGAAAAAATGAATTAAACGGTACTTAAAGAGATCATATA
This sequence comes from Crocidura indochinensis, assembly GCA_004027635.1. Taxonomy (NCBI): domain Eukaryota; kingdom Metazoa; phylum Chordata; class Mammalia; order Eulipotyphla; family Soricidae; genus Crocidura; species Crocidura indochinensis. Next base: position 10,379 of record PVKC010007310.1, read on the forward strand.
CCATCATAAATGAGGGAATATGGTTCATTTCTGAGTGCGTTGGGCCAAGGATCCATTTATATGCAAACCTCTATATTCAAACTTCTGTTAGGGCTCTTATATCCAATATTTAACCTTCTTAACGCTCCCCAGGGTAGCCTCCAGCCTTCAATCAAAGAACTCAGTCCAGTCCAAGTTCCCCACTCACCAGGTCTAAAAGGACCTAAGTGTCCCCCCCTCCCAGGGTCCCCTGCTCACTCTGAGAAGGCTCTTGATACAGCTTGGTTTAACCTGGCTCCATCAGTGGTCTGTTTCCCAGTGCCAATAGAGTAGCCCTTCAAGTAAGAGTTGAATTGCCGGAGGATGTCTGGAAGAAATGCAAGATGAGCTTAGTAATTCCCCCAACATAGTCTCCAAGTGCCCTTGATGAGTGTCATTGGGCTTGGCAAGAAAAATGGAACATTCCTCAACCTTAGTGCTTCCAGCACAGAAGAAAATGCTTTGGGGACTGGAGAGGGTAGAACCCTTGCCTTGCACATGTTCAATCCATGTTTGATTCCCTTGTGGTCACCATAGCCCTGCAAGGAGTGACCCCCTACATACAGATCCTAGAATAAGTCCTGTGCACAGCTGAGTGTGGCCCCCAACATAAACAAAAATAATTAAAAAAACTATAAAGTTTATCCTTGTAATATTTTATCTGATTCAATGCAAAACATGGGAGCGATAAACAGGCACTTCCTCAAAGAAGAATACAGGTGACTAATAGTCACGTGATTAAGTGCTCATCATCATTTATGATCAGAGAAACACAAATAAAAGCAAGGAGGCATCCTCTCACACCAGTGAGAATGACATATGTATTTGAAAATTCTGGAAATGACCACTGCTGGCAGGAAGGTGGTCAGGAGGGAACCCTCATTCACTGTTGGTGGGAATGTCAACTGTTTCGATCTATGGAAAAGAAGAATAGAAATTCCATTCGAGGGTCCATAGTGATAGCACAGCAGTAGAGTGATTGTCTTGCATGAGGCTGACCTGAGTTCAATCTCTGCCATCACATATGGTACCCCAAGCCAGGAGCGATTTCTGAGCAACATCCAAGTATCACGGGTGTGGCCAAAAACAAACAAACAAAAAACACAAAAAAAGAAATTCCATACAAGCTGGAGTATGATATCACTTCTTGACTTTGCCCCTCAAACACCAAAATATTAATTTGGGGGCCAGAGCAGTGGCCCAAGAGGTAGGGTGTTTGCCTTGCATGCACTAACCTAGGACAAACCAGGTTCAATCCCCCAGGGTCCCATATAGACCCCAAGACAGGAGCGATTTCTGAGCTCATAGCCAGGTATAACCCCTGAGCAACTCCAAGTGTGGCTCAAAAAATTTAAAAAATTCACCAAGACATTAATTTTCAATGTTACATGAACACTTATGTGCATTACAGTGCTTAGTACAATTGCCAAAATAAGGAAAATCAAATGCTCAACTACAAATGAATGAATAAGGAAGCAGTAGTCTACAATGGAATAATAAGCAGCTGTAAAAAAAATAAAACGTTGCTGCTACATGAATGGAACTAGAGGGCATCATGCTGAGTGAAGGAGTCAGAAGGGAAGGGATAGATAGAGGAAGAAAGATCTCCCTTATGTGTGGGAATTAAAAATACAGATGTTCAAAGGCAATAGAATGGAGATTTGGTCCACAAAACTGGAGATTTGGTCCAGACCTTACAGGAGAAAAAGGTTGAATAAGAAGGGTCTTTGGGATCTTGGTAGAGAGAAGTTGGCATTCTGGTGGCAGAGATGGCGTTGGAGTAATGCATCCAGAAAATACTATTATTTATATGTATTATTAACAGTGTTGTCAACCACAGCAATATCCCAATGAAGATTTACTTTTTAAAAAAAGGAGAAAGATTGGTTTTATTCTCAGAAATTGTTTCTCCTATTAGCTGTGCTTATTTTTTTTCAACTTCTATAATCTTTAGCGCAGTGATTTGGGGGTATATGGGGGAACATATGGCTGTGCTCAGTGCTTACTCCTGACTCTGCAATTAAGGATCACTCTCAGTACTCTCAGGGAACTATCTGGTGTGCCAGAAATCAAACCCAGGTCAGCTACATATAAAGCAAGTGCCAGCTCTACCTGGTGTACCTTTGAGCCCTCGATCAGTGAATTTTCTTTTATTATTTTTTCTTAGATTCTCCTTGTTGAACCTCTCATCCACTTAATATCTCAGTCCAGTGAGTTTTCTTACAATTGCTGCTAGCAAGCTACACCAATGAGTTTTAAAATCTGAAGTGTCAGATCCTCCCAATCTTTTGTCATCATTCACTCATCAGTGCACATGAATTCCTCCACTTCTTGCCTGGTCTGCTTCAAAGTCTGTTTGCAGCTCACAGCCCACAGTCTACTCCTTCCTACTCACCAAAGCATCCCAGATTCTTCCACATAAGAAAATCGCTTCTACCTCTAGATTATGTTAAGACTTAGATATAAAGGAAAACACCTGTGCAAGAACAAAACCAAACCCTGTACTAAATTTTTTTTTTTTTTGGTTTTTGGGCCACACCCAGTGATGCTCAGGGGTTACTCCTGGCTATTCGCTCAGAAGTCGCTCCTGGCAGGCATGGGGGACCATATGGGGAACCGGGGGATCGAACCGCGGTCCGTCCTAGGTTAGCGCAGGCACCTTATCTCCCTGTACTAAATTTAACAGGACTGATCCTGTTAATCTCACTGATCCCTCCTTTCCTTCTTTCCTGAACCATCTCTTAATGACTTGTACTAAGATGTTGTCTGAGCTCTTCTTTCCTCTTTCATTTGCTTTATTCCTCGGATGAGTACAAATTCTCTTTAAGATATAAAGATATTGTTATGTGTCTGACATTTTTCTCATACCCATACACAGAGCAAAGGCCTCTGGAGAAGCAATGAACGATCTTCCAGCCACCGGTTTCCCGCCATTCCAATGGGTACCAACAGGGGGCGCTGCCAAAATACCTCGGGCGGGTATAATACTCACTGGGCAGGGTAATGATGGTTCTCAGGCTCTCGTCTCCGCCAATGCTGTTGTGGGGTCAAAGGAGAAAGGGTTAAAAAGTTCCAACAAAACTCCAAAACTTTTGATCTGAGAAATAGCCTGGGAAACCAGTGTTTCTTTCCTGTTTCCTTTTATTTCCATAGAAAAGGCAGAGAAAAGTGAGCCAAAGGTTCCAAACAGACTTAAAAGGTTGTGAATGACTTTTGCTGTCTTTCCCTGGGATCTTTTACATTTGGCAAGTGGATGAAGTTGGTACTTGGGGTTCTACCTTTCCAACTTAAAGCAGTTTCTCCAGCATGCAGCACCCAGCCAGAAACCACCGAGACTGTGTGTACACTCTTTTTACTGTTATTATAATTAATGAAAACAGTTTTTAAAATGTTTTCCCCCTTATTTGTTTTTCCTGTTTGATTTAGGAAGCCCTATTTGAAACGGAGATCGAGCTGAAAGAAGCCCACCTTCCAGACCATTTCTGAGGGTGTAAGGAAATCAAAGTTGGGTGGCACCTAAGTGTGCAGCATTTCAGAGCTGACTCCATCCCTGCTCTCTGTCTCCCTCTTTCTCTACCACGCACATCTGCGAGACTTACACAACTCTCCAAATGTGTGGGGTCGGAAGACTGTGCACTGCCCTGGGAAGGCTGCCAGGATTGCCCACTCCAGTTCCAGCTAGAGCCAGAAATGCCAGACTGCAGGTTGAGCACACACAATAGCTGCCCATTTCATGCTGGACACAAGCTAAGTGTTCTGAGAGTTGTCACTCTTGCAGCATAAGGCAGCCTGATAGGAATCACAACAGAGCACATGCGGGCCTATGCGAAGTAAGACACGAGGAGGTTGCCCCTAATTTGGGGTTTCTTCTGGCTCTTTTTTTATTACTGGCTGTGACCCTGATCAGATTACTTGCCCTCTGAGTCTTGCTTCCTCACCTGTGAAGTGGAGACTAATAATGCCATCTGGGCACTTCAATTTCCTCTAACTACCACCTAGAGCTCTGGAAGTATGATTGTCCCTTTTGCAGAGATGAAGAGACAAGTTTGGAAGTTCCTCTATTTCCCCAAATTCATACAGACCTGGGCATCTGGGTGATGAGACACAATTCCAGCAGCAAAGACTCCCCCTAAGAATATTTCTCAAAGGAATAAATTCAAAGCTGAAGCAGCTTTTCCAATACTACTCCCCCCTGGTCATGTGCAGCTCCTGTTGGGGGTATGCAGTGGTTTGGGAAAGATGACAAAGACCTTCCCCCAGGAAATCTAAAAAGTACTCATGGAAGAGATGGGAGACTCATCCACTGTTAGGGAATTGTTTCTATGATGCTCAGGGCATCCTCCCTGTCGATCAAAGGGGGTCTTCAGGGCCATGCAACACCAGTACTCACCTCCAGGACAGACCTCGATACTCAGTCAAGATATCCTTGATATCCAGAGGTCTGGACCCAGCCCCATCAGCTGCCTGAGAATGAACAGGAGAAGTTCAGTGACTGTAATGCTAGAAAATCTGTGTCCGGTGATAGTTGGGAAATTTGGACAAGTTCTAGAAGCCAGAATCTAGACAATTGCTCTGAATTCTGCCTAGGCAGAGATGAGGGAACAAACTCCTTTTGGTGGCCTTAGTCTACTCACATTTGGCCCCCCCCACTAACAACTCCCTCCTGACTTAGAATAAGTGGAATTACGAAAATCTTCTGACAATGCAAGGCAGGTTCAGTTTTCCTAAAATCCTATTTCAGACTCTCAAAACCAATACCTGGACCTACTGAACAAGTTTGTGTCTCTGGTCTCAAACAAGTCATTTGAGCTGGACTTCTACCAAGATCATGCTAAGGGGGCCTTCTGCACAGCCTGAAGGCCATACAGGTGAAATTCAGTGCTTAATACCGTCAGGCCTGCCTGGAATATATTGTATGCTAGTGTCACTCCAAGAAAATACAGTAGAGTTCTGTGTGATATTGATGATCTTTCCCCATTGGAAAGATCTTCAAGGATTTCAGGATCCTAGTAGGTGGTAATAGGCCACAGCCAGCAGGAAGCTGAGTCGTATCCAGCAAGGACATAGGCATAAGCTCAAGGCCAACTTTCTGCTTCTTCCAGTTGATGTTGAGTGGGAACACTTTATTGCAGAAATATCATGAGACTAAGCCCAGAGATGGAGCTCTGGACCTGAAGTCAGATTCCATGAGTTCTCTTCTGTTCCAGTGCCTCAAATTGGGTAGTCAGGGGAACTCCCTCCTCTTCACCCAGCCTCACATTCTTTACTGGTAGAATTGAGACAGACTTAACTCTGCTCAGAGTTTGGTTGAAAATACCAAATAAGAGAACTCCAGATGGGAAATTAGCCAGTTGGGATTTGAAAAAAGTTAGTTGGTGACTCTGGAAGCTAACATCTAACAACAGCTAGGTTTGTATCAAATGACTGAGAATGAGAGGAAGCTGATGCCCAAGAAAATGAGACCATCCAACATGCCACCACACTCTCCAAAAGGCTGCTTGTGTCTGAAATAGTTCTTTGTGGATCTAGGGTAACACCATGACACAGTTGCAGACATGGGCTAGAATTAGTCTTAGTCCCTCCATCTTTCTATTTGATCCTCACCACCACCCCATTAGTACTTATTCCAGAATCAGCCACAATTTACACTTCTCTTGGAAATTTATCTTGATTTTCCAGCCAGGATGGAACAAAGTGCTAGATCTATGGAGGACCCTCACTGTGGGTACAGGACCTAAACTAACTATTTCCACCACTGATGAGCCAGTTCACTTCCACCTCAAATGCTATTCCTTCTCACCACCTTTTCTGTGTTCTTTCTCATCCAAGTAACATGAGATGGAAGTTAAAATGGATGTGGTAAATGTAGGATGGGAATATCTCTCTAGGTAGATAGATGTGGGTGTTTAGGACCCAAATATGGCAATCTTTCGGGAATAGGGGTTAAATTTTATCCAGTTCTCTACTAATCAAGATCTTTCCTCCTGCCGTTTTTCTTCTAGAATTACTCACCGTAAAAGCATCACCTACAGCTGCTACTATCTTGATGTCAGCTGGCTTCAGTCTGTGAACTGAGTGAGAATAAAAGTTGGGGTGAATGAAGGATTGGGGTGAATGTCTATCTCAGCAGACAGACCTTCCAAGAAAACAAAAATCCACTTTCAACAGTTATTTAGCTGAACACAATATTTAATATTAAATAATTGACATTATCCTAAGAATGAGCAATAGCAACACGGGATCCTGACTGCTAGTGTTTTCCTTGGGGTACCAAATGCTGGTTTTGAAGTTTAAATGGGAGCTGGCGTGGGGCTGTGGATTGTTACTGCTAACTTGGTGAAACCTGGTGTCTCCAGATGAAGAATAACTTCCAAAATATAAAAGAACCCCTAGCAGTAAGATTTGGAATGAAGAAAGGAATACTGATGTAAACATAACCAATATTTAAAATATTCTAAGATCTGGTGATACATTGACTAAAATATATTTTTATGAAAAGTTAGTTGATTTTTACTAAGGTAAAGAAAAATGTATTTATAGACCCACTCTTTTTAAAAAAAATCAAAGTGATGTTCATATAGTCACAAGTCTGCAAATGTAGAAACTCATCCTTTTGTCCTGCACCGTCATATCCCACCCATAAGCTAAGATTTGTCCCACCTCATGCTCATACAAAAATATTACTATGTACATCTCTTATATAGAATGTGGTACTCCTATTTATGGTAATATACTGCCTTAAAATTCAGTAAATTTAGTGTAATAGCTATTTGACAATTTTCTAAACACATGCAAATAGCAACTTTATGGTAAGAAAAATAAAATTAATAGCACATGTATTATTAGTAGCCCTATAATATAAACAACTCAACAAAACTCACTGCTGCCAAACCCTATGAAAAACAGTATAGAGGATTCTCAATAAACTCAAAATTAAGCTGCCATGTGGTCCAATAATTCTACTTCTGAATATCTATCTCCAAGATAGAAAATCATTCATTCAAAAGAAAGTATGCATATCATTATTCATTGTAGCACTCAGTATAATAGCTAAGTTTTGGAATTAACCTACATGCCCATAGATAGATAAATGGATCGTGACTATGTGGTATAGATGTACACTGGATTACTACATATCTATTTATAAATGAATACTACATAATATTTATTTCATCAGTCTTTAATGATGAGATTATGTAATTCACTACAGCATGAATGGAAATGGAATATACTAGTTACATGTATGTCATAAGAAAGATAAACAAAATGATATCACTTCTATGTGGTATTTAGGATAACTGGATGAGGGAATGATTTAAAGGAATATGCCTAGATCACTTTTGACCCCAGAATGTAGGAAGGAGAAGGAAAGTGAAAGGGAAGGGGAAGAAATTGAAAGAAACAGGGAGCAAAGGTCAAGAAGATTCAAGTACATCAATGATGTTATGGAATGATAGAGCTAAATATCCAAGATACAAAATCAACATTAAAATTATGAGACACAAACTTTAACAACCAAATTTTAAAAGGTGCATGAAAAGATGGTAGACTGGGGAGTGGGGGAGCAAAATAATGTGGGGGGAAGGACAATAAGGGAACCATTAGCACAGGTGGGGATTGGTGCTGGAATGTTGTATGTCTCAATCGCAATTATTAATAACTTTGCAAATTACAGTGCATTAAAGAAGCTTTTTATATTTTGTTTAAAAATCAAGGAAAACTTCATTTCACATAAAATTAACCATTATAAATCAACAGCCATTTAACTCATACACCATGTTAAATGATCATCACCTCTACCTAGTTGCATATGTGTTCATCAGTTTCAGGGAACTCACAAAGTCACTGTAGAGACTCCCAGCCCCCAGATCTACCCCAGTCACTTGATATCACTGTTCTGTTTTGATTTCTGGGTACCTGATAAGGGGTTCATCTCAAAGGAAGCATTGTCAGGGCACACAGGTAGTATGTCTTCTTGCTGAAATGGGACACATAGAAATAAATATAAGCAAGGGGGATATTGTAATATGTGAGATCATGAGAAAGGGAGCATCTATTTTTGAAATTCCCACTTCACAATAGAAGTCAAGACTTCATTCTCTCCTTCAACACTCCTATATGAAAATAGGAGGCAGGGATGGTGGTAGGACCAAATCCATCTTACCAGCACCAGTCCCTAGTCCTTTGAAAACAAGTATATCCATGACCTCTAAATGTTTTCAATGCCTGCATGTAGAAGAATGCAGGATGCCCCATTTCACCCTGAAAGGCAGGATCAGAAAGATCCATCAGCTAAGCAAAAGAGGAATCGGGCTAATGTGACCCCTACGGAACTGTCTTCTGAGGACCAGTTTCTCCATTCTTCAGGTTATAGAACTCACTCTATCTATTCTTTCTGACTTCTGTCGGGCTTTCTTGATTTTTCTCTTATGGGTTGTAAGGGGAGACTGTGTTTGATAGGGAGTCACACATGACTGTGCTCAGGAGTCACATTTGGCAGAACTCAGAGAACCATGTGTTTTGCCTGGATCAAATTCAGATTGGCCACTGCAAGCCTAGCAATTTCCCAATACACTATCTCTCCATCCCACATAATTCTTTGCTTTCCTACCTTTCTTGTCAGACTAAGGACTGATAAATTCAAAAGAACTTTTCAGAGTTGTCAGAGAGTTTGAGGTAAGGAACAATAAAGGGGTGTAAAGTATCTATTCTTATTTCAAAATGAGAGAAAAACAGATAGTGCTGATCTTCCTGGCATACCCCAACCCCATATGTGAAGCCACGGGGTGCCAACTGCTCAGGCTGTTCTAAAGATGGGGTCATAGGAGACTTGCTCTAAGCTCCAAGGGGACAACCACACCTTGGGCCCCTCTGTCTTCCTTAAACGTCCAAGCAAAGTCCCCAAAACTCAGCAACACAGCCCTAATTTACATGCATATTTTTCAGTCACCAAAAAAACCTTTTCATACCTTAACTAGACGGTGAGTCATTGGCAAGATGGGATGGTAGTTGCTATTCCTGTAGGTGAACAGATAGGGGTGTTCCTGCAGGGAAAAAAACAGAGTTGGAAGGAGGATTCCAATATCCAGACTTTATCTCAGGCCTCGTTATAAAGTAATGTCATTAGCCAGTTTGGCCTTCTTTTAAATGATTGTAAAATAATTTTCAGGTGGCCTTTCTTTCCTGTATTCTCAGGAGTTCTCTGAGAATAGGGTAAATTATAATGGTCTTATAATTAGTAAAGTTAAGTTTGACAAGTCATTAAGAAAGAAATTTTTACTGGCATAAAATTATACAAAAAATCCTACTTGTTTTGTTCTGTTACCTTTACATTCATTTATTCAACAACCTGGATTCTTTACTTAACCTACAACTTAGCAAATATATATAATATGCCAATCTTCACATTTGTTCCAATGGGTTGGAAGGGACACCAACTTTATCAAAATGACTCTCCAAGGACCATATATAAATTTATGTTTCCAAAAATACAAAGCTGTACACAGACACAGAAAAAAATAGACACAATACTAAGAAGGTCAATGACGAGAATAGTAAAGTCAATTGTCCCAAGTTAGTAACAGTTTGCTTTCCTCTTCCCAGCCCTGGTGTACCTTAGAGGGACATTTCACCAGCCTCCTCTCTTTCATGTTGTAGGGTTGATCTTTGTGTCCTGCTGGCTCTATCTAGAAGAGAAGTTCATCTTAGACCAGAAAAGGCTTGGAGAGGTGGTGGTCTGGGTGGCGCTGAATGAGATACACACTGTGTATCAGAACTGTGCATAACCCTAAGCATCAGCATCATCTGGGAATGTATTTGAAATGTCCAGTGCCAGCCAGTTCTCAGACATACAGAGTGAGAAATCCTAGAGGCGGGAGCAAAGCATCTCTCTGCATTTCAGAACTCCTGGGAGGGTATTCTATAACTGCACTACAGTGAGAGGAATCGTGGGTCTCTAGTTTACCCCCTTTTGATTTTGCAGGAAGAGAAACGAAACACAGAGAGGTGGAATTGGGATGAGGAAGGACATGAGTATCCAGATCCAACAGGTAGTCTCTGTGGGTCACCAGCTTCCTGGGCATCCAGCAAGTTAATCAATTTCTAGTTACAAATTCCTGCCAGTTCCTGCTGCCCAGCTCTCTTTATTCAGACACAGCTGCTTATTATTCAGCAGACCATGTCAACTGAGAGGTATAGAGACTAACACAGCTAGAGAAAAGTGAGGAGAGAAAGAGAGGAGGGAGACAGAGAGATCTAGAAAGAAGAAACTCTAGCTGCTAAAATTCTAAAAATAAGGTCACTTGGATGGGGAGAAAATAAATGACAAAATGAGGTCTCCGATAGCCTGAGAGATTCCATAATGAAATTCCATTTCGTTCATCCATTAATGCTGATTGCCACACAATCCCCGAGATATGGGGAAGTTGAACACTAATACACAAGCCATCAGTTGTGAAGTCATTCCTATGGGCCAGGACGGAACCACACACTGGATCCTGCATGGATTATGTCACTGGATGTGGCCTGGGCTTTGCAGAATGGGAGTTGAGATTCTAAATTCCCAGCTTGTGAGTGGTGTTGAAGTTTACATTCATCCTTGTTGCCAGCCTGAACTTCTGAAGGTGCAGGATAACACACCAGAGTCATTCAGCACAGCTGGACTCAAAGGTGGACTCAAAGGTGAACTCCGTAATGCTCAGTTCGCATGGAGCTGCCATAGACTTGGGAGTGCTGCCTAAGCCGAGGAAGAGCAGGTCTGAGACCATAAACCAGTACTGAGACAAGGTAAGAGAAAACTGGGTGTCATTGGGTATAGAAAATGGATATGAGGCCCCAGGTGACCCACAGTCACTCTCCTGAGGATCTCTTGCCATATTCCAGACCAGGGGTCCTCAAAATTTTTAAACAGGGGCCCAGCTCACTGTCCCTCAGACCACTGGAGGGCCAGACTATAGTATAAACAAAAATTACGAACAAATTCCTATGCACATAGCATACATCTTATTTTGATGTGAAGAAACAAAACGGGAACAAATACAATATGTGGCCCATGGACTACAGTTTGACCCTCAGTCAGAGCTGTGAGCAGAGCAGTTTTGACCCTTTCCCCTCCCTCCAGCCAACTAAGTCTGTGGAGACCCCAGCCACTCACCATGACATTCCACAGGTGCAAGCCCAGAGCTGTGGGGTCCTGAAGGGGCTGCTTCTTCTGAAAGAGGATAGATGCCTATGTCCACTGCCCACCAGTACCCCAAGATAGGGAGTTTTCCATAATTTGAAAATCTCCCTGGAGTTAGGGCAGCCTAGTCCATCCTGGTGATTTATCTCCCTCTCCCCTCACCACCACTTCTCCCAAGACAGACATGACTGATAGGGCCATCATCTGTACTAGATCTGCAGCAACAGCCAATGAGGCTGATCCTGATGTCATGAGAATCCCTGAAAAGAAACAAAATGGAAGGAGCAGAGACAGGGTCATTATTGGGCATGGCTGAATCTTGAGGGTTGGGGGGGGGGCGGTGAATCTTCCTTCTCCTCCATTGAATCCAGCCTAGAAACATCATTAAATCCAGAGAGTGCACAGCAACTCAGCAGATTCACCTACTAGGTCTCTGTCTCTAGTATCTCTAGGAGAAAGGATACAGGAGGTACAAAAGACTGCCACCACCTTTCCCTCCACAGGACAAATTCTGGGGAAAGGGACCAGGCTCACCAAGAGAGAGGACAGCGCAGTCTCATAAAAGAAGGGCTGTAACACTAGTGCAAAGGACTTCTCTTGGTTGTACTCACTGGAGGCCAGGATCCTTTCCCAAGTTTCCTGAAAGACAGAGCAGAGACATCAGTCCAGGATTGCTTGGGGGCTCCACTTCCTCAGTAGACCCAGCATCAACTAGAGACAGACTGAATATTTTCTCAGGAATTTCAACATGGAAACCAAATAGCAAAATACTAGGCTGTGCATCCACACTCTCTTCAAAGGTTAATTCTGATGAAACCTTCTCCACTTAAGCACTCAAAAAAATTGCATTTGTGAAGTGAGAGTAGTACTCCAGGACTTCATTAAAAATATGTTCCTTAGACACAAACCGTGTTTATCCACATCAGTAGGATTTATGCTTGAGCACTTTGCCCACAGGGACAATAGTATCTACAGATCATCTGTGCTCCTTGGGTCTCTTCTCTAAACTAGAAAACATGGGGCCACAGAGATAGTATAGAGGTTAAAGCACCTGACCCCAGCACTGTATATGATCCCCCAAGCATTGCCAACAGTGAGCCCTGAGCACTGAACCATACCTGTTCCCTCCCAAAAAATAAAATCTTAAAAAGAAACACATCTCTATGAGCACTGACTTGCCTATGGCTTGCAGACTGGTTAGGGTACAAGTTCAGCCTCGCTAAACCTGAGTACCAGTCACAGAGGTAGTGATCCAAACAAGGGTGATGAGCAAAGCGTATCAGAAAAATCTAAAATTGAGGTTGGAGAGATAGTACAGAGTAAAGAGCTAGCCCAGCAGGTGGACAATTCAGTTCTATTCCTAGCATTCCATACAGTCCCCTTCCAAACTTGCAAAGTACCATCAGGAGTGATCCTTGAGTGCAAATCCAGGAGTTATCCTTGAGTATTGCCGAGTATGGTCCCCAAACAAAGCAAAACAAGAATCTAATGTTTTCAACAACTTGCTCATTGAGCTAATGTTCTCCTCTGAACTCACATCTCACTTGCTTGTTTCTATTTCTTCACTTGATCATTCCCATTCTAGAGAAGTCTGAGTTCTCCATTGAACACATTTGCCCTTTCCTTTCACATCTTTCTTTTTTTGTTCTTTTGTTTTGGGATAAAACCTGGGTCTGCCACATGCAAGGCAAACACCCATTATACTGTCTCACCAGCTCCATCTGGTCACATTTTCCTAAACAAGTGTCTTTCAGAAAAATTTCTTCAATGATTTCTACCTAAAATTCTACCTTTGCCCAACTCCTATCTCCATCTTGGTGGTCCCACTCTACATATGGGAATGATAAGTCAGTAGGAAGAAAACTCAGAAAATCTTTCTTTGGTGCCTGACTCTCATCCTGGATGAAAAAGTCCTAGTCTGGTCAACTGGTGTCTTGGTTGCTGCTCTTGCCCATCCTGCATGTTCTACTCAAAGATAGTCCAGAGGAGTCTTCTTCAGTGTCCAGAGTGGGCTCACCTGATAGGCCCACCGTGCTACAGCCTTGGCCAGGACTGTTTCCTCTGAGCACTTGCAGGATTTTTTGTTGTCTCTGTGGGTAAAATAGGACATAATTGGGAACATTCAGGCTGCCTTGGGAGTTGAGGGGGTTGAAATAGTAGACCCTGGGAGCACCTGGAACTGACTTGGAGGAAGTTGGAAGTCTATGAAGGTACAGGAGAAGAAAAGAAACAAGTGGTGTGTTGTAGAGATCTAGCTCTCATTCTGTCCTTCCTTGAGAAGTGGTAATTCTCTTCAGTCCCTCACCCCTTCACCAAAACACTCTCTCTCCTCCTCCTCAACCCCTCCCTCCTTTCTCCTGAGACCTGCCCTCTTTCTCCCTCAGTCCCTCCCAACTTCCCCTCTTTCCTTAGTTTCTCCTTCCTTACCTTCATTTCTTCCCTCCTTCCCCTCAGCTACTCCCCAGTCCCCACAGTCCCACCCACCTTCCCCTTAGTTCACCTCTTTGGCCTTTGCCCTTTTCCTCTCAGCATCTTCCCACACTCAGTTAATTCCCTTCCACTCCTCAGTCTGTTCATCCTTTCTCTCGATCTCTCCACTCTTCTTTCTCCTCACTCTTCTCTCCCTCCTTCCCTTAGCCTTTTCTCCTTTCCAGTCAGCATGTACTTCTCTTCTCAGTCCTTTTAAACTCCTCCCTTCCGCTCACACTTCTTGCACTGTCTCTTATATATTTTTTCCTTTTCTAAAAAATTTAAATGCCAGGATAGAACCGAGGGTATCAAGAATTCACTTTAACAGAACTCACATCCCATCTAACAGTCCTTAAAGGCACAGTTTGGAACCCTCCCTTATCTGACTACCACTGATCTCCCACCAGGAGCTAACTCCATCTGGACCTCCACCCTTTGGCTTCCCTGGCAGATTAAACAAGATGAAGAATGAATCCACCAAAATTCTTCTCATGGCAGTCAGGCAGCAAAGGCTTGTCTTACTTGTCGCACTTCTCTTCTTACCTGTGCTGTGTCCCTATCTCAGTCAAGGTAAGATACTCCAGAACCTCAGTCAGATCCACCAGGTTCACAAAGACTCTGGGGACCTAGAGGAGACAAGAGAGAAGATGAGTTATTTGTAAAGTCACCATTCCTGACTGGGGCTTCTTGGAAATCCCTGATTGGGTGTCAGGTCTGAGGTTGGCTGTGTCTGACTGACAACTCCTAGATTAAACACTGGGCTCATTGGGGAAATGGGTGATTGGACTTGTTCCAATGAGCTGACCTTGGTGCTGAATATTTAGGTGTTGAAGTGAATTCGTTCCAATCCTTACACATGACTACAGACCCAGTTTCAATCTCGGGCACTCCATGTTGTCCCCCGCCCCCATGCCAAATCCAGAGCTATTACACAGCATTGAACATATCTGGTGTGACCAAAAAAATTGCAGATTCCATTGCTGACATATACCAGAAATGTGCCCTTCACCATCCCTCAATAGAAGGCTCCTCTCCTCCAGTGTCAAAGAGATAGAGGATCTTTTTTGACAGAAAGTCTCCTTCCATGGAAAACCAGGGGTGAAGGGAACATAAGGATCGCAGGGCTCCCCAGTTCTCACTCAGGGACAGTAGATGAAGTTCTCCAAATATTTCCTTTCTCTTGGCCTCTCCTTCCCTCCCAGGAGTCCATGTTCTCCAGCACAGGAGAATATAAGTCACTAAGATCTATTCCTCTGAGCTATAAAATGTCCTTGTAGGGAATCTCAGATATGCAGACTCAGAGACTGGGGAATTTGGGGGTGTTTTACCAATCTTACCTCCTGGTGCAGGAAGTCTAAGGTTTTAGCCAGCTTGTTCAGGACACCTATCAGAAACTTTTGCTGTGGGAACAGAAACATGCTGAGCACAGATGCAGACAGGGGATGTGAAAGCAGAATGCCCAGATTTGTATTTTGCCTTTCTCTTCATCCACCAACCCCTGTCTCTTGACATAATTCTAATGAGGTGAGGTATAGATCCTAGTTCCCCACAAACAAGTATACGCTTGCTAGAGCTTGCTCAGTATTTCTGAATACCAATTCTAAATAATATGGCCATTTTTCATACCATATTGTGTCCAGCATGCCCCAAGTCTCTTTCTGCCAACAAATCCCAAGACCCAATTCAGCAAATGCAGGTAAGAAATTAAACTTCTTTAAAAAATCTTTGCACTCATGGTGCCAGAGCAGTGGTGCAGCGGTAGGGCATTTGCTTGCCAGCAGCTGACCTAGGACAGACCGCAGTTCGATCTCTGGCATCCTATATGGTCCCCCAAGCATGAATGATTTCTGAGCGCATAGCCAGGAGTAATCCCTGAGCATTACTGGGTTGGCCTCCAAACAAAACAAAATAAAAAAAAATTGCACTCAGCAACATGCCACTGTGAGCTGGAAGTCTTAACTAGCACAAAGTTGCCAGACTCTTCTCTGTCCATCTCTATTTCTCTTCTACCCACAGTGGGCAGTGCTCCAGTTCTCTGAACTTGTCCGAAAATGTGTTCCACAGAATCAAATATCCCTGAGATGATAACTGAGTTTTCCAGTAGATATTTTCAGCAAGATCTAAAACCAAATCCTGCGTTTTGATTACATTCTCTTTTGCGGGGGAGGGGAGCACAACTGATGGATTTCAGAACTTACTCCTGGCTCTGCATTCAGGGATCACTCCTAGGGGGGAACTCAGGGGACCATAAATGGTACCAGGGATTGAACCTGGATCAACTACATGCAAAGTAAGGACCTTGCCTTCTATACGATAGCTTAGGGCCCATACTTTTGATATAGTCTTTGTGCTGGTGTTTCAGGAGCATCTCAAAACTATTTCTTTTCAACCATCACGGTGCAACTTCTCCCAAAAGACAGCTAGAATTAAATAACAGTTTTATGAAAGGAGAAATCATTTATTGATTGCTTCTATAACTGAAAATTAAATAAATAATTTATAAATAAAAGCACACACAAAAAATGTATCAGGTAGTCATGGGTGTTTGAAAGACTTAATATATGAAATAATAAAAGAATTCCAACAGGAAATGTGGAATGGAAGACAAAATTATGAAGACAATATGACTATAAGCATAAAGAAAGCCTTGAAGCATTAAAAAAATAAACAGGGGCAGGTAGAGTGATAGCACAGCGGTAGGGTGTTTGCCTTGCATGTGGCCAACACAGGGCAGACTCCACTTCAATTCCCAGCATCCCATATTGCCTCCCAAGCTTGTCAGGAGTGATTTCTGAGCGCATATCCAGGAGTAAACTCTGAGCACCACCGGGTATGACCCAAAAACCAAACAGCTTTTTTTTTGGTTTTTTGGTCAAATCCTGTAGTGCTCAAGGGTCACTCCTGGCTCTACACTCATAAATCTCCCCTGGCAGGCATGGGGGACCATGTGGGATCCCAGGATTCGAACCACCGTCCTTTTGCATGCAAGGCAAACACCTTACCTCCATGCTATCTCTCCAGCCCCAAAAGAAAAATTTTAAATAAATAAACACTATAGTGATAATACAGTTTGTAGTGTATATACTTTGCATGTGACCAACTCAGGTTTAATATCAGCACTGCAGAGAATCTAGCTAGATGAGAGCGTCTGGGAAATGGAAATGAAGGTAGAACATAAAATCTCTGATATATATATATATATATATATATATATATATATATATATATATATATATATGCTGCCAAATTCAGAAACTCTAAAGGACTTTTGTTCAACAAGAGCTGAGCGCATTATGGCTACAGGAAAAGGAAATTTGATGGTGGTGACCAAGAAAGCATGTAGAGAATAGAACCTCCTAGAATATTGGGTTGTCACATGTAAAATCAAAGAAACTGAAACTTATCTCATACCATACACAAATTTCACCCAAGATCAGACCAGAATTCATTAAATACAAAGAGAAAGACATAAGTAGGATTCCCTAGGATACTGCCCTCAGAGATGTGATTCAGTTCCATTGGCAGAGAAAACAAAAATAAATAAATGGGACTATATCAAGCCCAAAAGTTGCGTTTTTCTGTTTAGTTTCTTTTCTGTTTTGTTTTACTTTGTTTTGGGGCCACATCTGACTCTGCACTCAGAAATTACTCCTAGCAGCCTTAGAGAACCATAAGGAATGCCAGCAATTGAACCCAAGTCTACTGTGTGCAAGGCAAATGCCCTCTGTGCTGTGTTATCACTCCAACCCAAGCTGAAAAGTTTTTATATGATATGGGAAACAGACAAAGATAAAAAAAAACTTACACAGAAGAAAATATTTGCATACCATGCATTAGATAAAGTGCTAATATATAAGACATATGTAAAGTACTCATGAAACTTAATAACAAAAACCCAATAACTCCATTTAAAAAATAAAGAAAGGATATAGACAATGTAATGCTCTATAGCTCTATTAAATGATGAATTATGAGGTTGATAGCAACGTGAATGTGGATAGAATTGAAGCGATTATGCAGAACAAAATAAGTCACAGGTAGAAAAAAAACACTAAATTATGTCAGTCACCTGTGGAATAAAGAGAGGTAAAACAAGAGAATATACAGGTTTGAATAGACAAACTATTGGTCTTGGCTTCCAAACCTATAAACAAACAATATGGAAGCAGACAAAGAAAAGAAAATCCCATTGGATGTGGGAGAGGGACACAAGTGGAGATTCACAGGCACATTGGTGATGGTGGAAAATAGTAATTTTGCATATCAATGCCATAAACCAGAACACTATTGTAACAATCGTATAGTATTTAAAAAGAAAATTATAGACCATATTTCCCAATGAACATTCATGCAAAGATTCTGAACACCAAAAATTAGAGTAGGACAGAGACTTGCCAAAAACACCTGCTGGTCAGGATGATTTCATTCATTCATTCTGCTCCAATCCTCACACCTGTTATCTTTGTGCTTTTGAGCCTGTAGCTTACCTGCCCTTTATGTGGACACAGGTAACACTGGTTCACGTTACTGATGAACACATTGATTACCTTCCAGTCATTTTCAAAGTCAAGTTGCTGGGAAGAAAAAGGAAAATGGGGTAACAACATCAAAACTTGATGGTGGTACTGATAAAAGGTGCTGTATATTCGATGACCAAAACCCAACACTGAACAATTTTGTAACCACAGTGCTTAAATAAAGCAATTAATAAAAAACATAAAACATATAAAAAAGAACCTTTAGCAAAGTAAAATATTTGAATTTTGATGAAAGCCCAAGGCAGTATGCTCCTGTACTCCAAACATTAAAATATTTTAAATAAAAATATTTTTAAACTTGATGGTAGTGAAATCTTAGATTAAATGACAAATTTTCCTTCCATTTTAGAATCTGTCCAATAAAATATGATCATGGATTCTTTTTTACAAAGGGAATAGTATATGATGAGAATCAAACATCATATAATTTTACAGAAGGCAACATAATTTTTAGATATTTATAATTAAAAAATATTTTTATTTAATTTTAAAAATGCTTATAGGTCCCCAGAGCACTTCCCCGCAGTCACCCCTGGCAGCCTGGATAATCCCTAAGTCCTGCTGGTTATGGGCAAACAAAAGTCTTTGATAAAACAGTTTTATTTAATTTTGAAAAATTATTTTTAAAAGACCCAGGATAAAGAAAATTTTCAGCAACAATGATTAAGATTAACTCATAAGAATGAAAAATTGGGGCCCGGGAGATAGCATGGAGGTAAGGCATTTGCCTTTCATGCAAAAGGTCATCAATTCGAATTCCGGTGCCCCATATGGTCCCCCGTGCTTGCCAGGAGCAATTTTTGAGCATGGAGCCAGGAGTAACCCCTGAGCACTGCCGGGTGTGACCACCCCCCAAAAAAAGAATGAAAAATTGTACAAAAGGGGATGAGGGCTGGAGAGATAGTGCAACAGTAGGGCATTTGCCTGCACGCAGCATATCCAGAAGGACAGACGGTTTGATTCCAGCATCCCATATGGTCTTCCATGCCTGCCAGGAACTATTTCTGACTACAGAGTCAGGAGTAAACCCTGAGCACTACCAGGTGACCCAAAAACCAATGAAGGAGAAGGAGAAGGAGAAGGACAAGAAGAAGGAGGAGGAGGAGGAGGAGGAGGAGGAGGAGGAGGAGAAG
>PVKC010007311.1:0-29711 GCA_004027635.1 Crocidura indochinensis
GCGAAAGAAAGTTCCAATACTACTGAACCAGTGGAATGGTGAGGGGTAACTCTGGATGATATCATTGGGCCTAATCCTAACAGGAGAAAAAGCTCCTCCTTTCCCCTTATCACCTTCCATAACCGAACAGTGCCATATAAATATACCACAAATCCTTTCTGACCATCTAACTGCTGCTCTGCCACTCCAGATAGAGGTGATGGAGAAAGCCACCTCATCTGAATCCCTTAAGATCTTTAGAGAGTTCTAATAATAAAAATTCACCTCCAGCATAGAAAGAACATTAGAATGTCATAGATAAACATAGAAAAGCACCGAGTACAAGGAGGAGAAATAAAACCAGTCAATCCTCAAGACAATCCTCAGTCCTCAATTTTTAGAACCACTATCATGAGAATTTTTAACAAGTTTAAAACAGTGATAGTACAGGTAGTCTGCAAAGCACAATAAATGATGAGTTGAAATGAAAGCACTACTGCACTTAGAAATGCAGAAATTGGGATGGTATGTGATTTTCAAAAAATTATAGAAACTTAGAACAGCAGAATAACAGAAGCAGAACAAAAGTTCAAGGAGCTCCAAGATGAGGAAAAAATCACTAGGAAACAGCAGAATATGAAAAGAAATGAATATCCTACCAGAGAACTATGGGAAAATGTCAAGAGGAACAATGTCAGAATTATCAGAGTCATTGGAGAACTGGAAAGAAAATGTGTTAAAGAAACAGATTTAAAGTAATCATCAATAAGAATTTTCAAGATTTGAGGATTAGAGGCACCGAGATCCAAGAAGCCTAAAGTGTTCTAGTAAAATTAGTTTCAACTCAGAAAACTCCAAGACATATAATACTAATGTGTCAAAATGATACAATTTAAAAATATCAACAAAATACTGAATGCAAAATGACTAAGCTTGCATATAAAGGAAAGCTCATAAGTCTATACAGGAGATCTAACAAATAAAACTTTATATCCAGAAGACTATGTAGGGTACAGTACAAAAACTCAATGAAATGAACAACTCTCCAAGAATACTTTTCCAACTAGATTATCATTCAGTTTTGAAGAAATGATATAGAGCTTCATGGACATGCAACTGCTATTTAATATGTAACCTAGAAACCAGTGTGGTAAGAAACATTAAAAGATTACTGTGAATATTATGAAAACCACTATGATTAAAATAAAAAAAAAGAAACATTAAAAGAAATTCTCTAAATAACATGACAAAA
This sequence comes from Crocidura indochinensis, assembly GCA_004027635.1. NCBI lineage: Eukaryota > Metazoa > Chordata > Mammalia > Eulipotyphla > Soricidae > Crocidura > Crocidura indochinensis. The sequence continues at coordinate 1,232 of PVKC010007311.1, forward strand.
CTCCCAACATGTGAAAGTGATCATGACACTGAGTGACAGTCCATACAGTTGCCTTATACTACTTTAAAGTTTGCTAAGATTTTATGTATTTTCAATAATTAATTAATATTTATATTATTCACCATCAGATAGCATTCAATAATTACAAATTAACTTTTATTGATTTATTTTCTTCTAATTCCATTTGCCCTTCCTTTCAGTTTTGTTGTAGTAGCAAGTACCATGAAACAAATTTTTCAGGTGCTTTCCAAAAGGGCAGACATTGGATGGGAGGCAATATGGACATTGTTGGAAGGAGGGGGACAATTGATGGTAAAATTGGTGTTGGCACGTTGGTATATCATGAGCAACTTTGTAAGTCACAGTGCCTTAACAAAACATAAAAAAAATAAAATTTTTAATTTGATATCATATTGAAAAAGTATATTCTCTGGGGCCCGGGAGATAGCATGGAGGTAAGGTGTTTGCCTTTCATACAAAAGGTCATTGGTTCAAATCCCGGTCTCCCATATGGTCCCCCATGCCTGCCAGGAGCAATTTCTGAGCATGAAGCCAGGAGTAACCCCTAAGCACTGCTGAATGTGACCCCCCCCAAAAAAAAGACAAAAAGAAAAAGTATATTCTCATTAATATCATTGTAAGCATGATTAAATAGATTTTATAAAAATTGCTACTAAACAGTACCTACTGTGTTTTTCAGTCTGAAAAACTAATTAACAAATAAACTCATATTTGACGATAAATCACCTATAAGGGGGTCAAATTAGAAAAAGAAAGTATATTTTGATCTGGTTTTAAGGAGAACCCTTGTTAGTGACTTGCTACTAAAAATAAAGAACTGGTAATGTGCAAAATACCATGAGACAGTAAATGAAAAACAATTTTAAACAACTCCTTATTTACATCATTTAAGACTGAGCTAATATTTGTGCCATCAGTCTCTGTGTTTGAGAGAAAAATTCTTTGATAAATAGAAAAGTGGAGGAACAATATGTAAAAAGCAATCTAATTAAATGTAACAGATTTGTTTATTCATTTGCTTGCAAACAAATTCATCTGTTAGTACAGTCCTACTGCCAGCCAAAGCATCCTTCCTTAGGGCTGAAATTGTTTAATTATTCCTTCACAGGAGCAGTATGGTCCCAAAATCTGAACTCTTTCATTTTATCACCAGGACTCTCTCATGCTGTGTTTGCAATCTGTAGCCAGCTTTTGATCATCAATACATTTTATATCTTTAGGAAATACCCAGTAAGCAGTTTAAATCCCAGAAATTAAAGCTACATCTGTGTTTTGCATATGTGATTGCAAGAAGAGATTATTTGCAAAAATTAAGATCTTTGTTACTGAATATTTAAGAAGTTAATTTATTACAAGTCATAGAATAAATACTGATAAAAAATTTTAAAGCAGCTACAGAAACTTAAGAGATAGTACAGTGGGTAGGGCTTTTTTTTAATTTTTTTTCTCTGCCTAAGTTTAATTCCCTGTATCATGAATAACCCTTTGAGAACCTACAAGAATAACCTCTAATAGTATAAGGAGATACAATATTTGGTTTTCAAGGCTAGGGAAAATAAATAAGCAATGCTAAATATATATTGCTTTTTCTTGTCTAAATACTGTATTTGAATTTCTTTAGTATTGTAAAATACATTTATATGAATTTTCATTGTTCAACATATTTGTGCCAAAATTTATTCTATTATTAGCAATAAATTAAAATGTAAATAATATAACTGATTAATAGGAAGCCAGTGATGTGAAGTCAGTTTTTCTAATAGCCTTTTATGTATGATTTCAGAGTTCCTAACCATCTGATAACCTATGTGGTATTGAAAATAGTTCCTTTTAGAACCTTAGAAAACAAAAAATGAGTTGTTTGACTGCCACATTTAAAGAACAAGACTATGAGAGTTATTTATATTTTATTGTTTATGGCCTCTTTGTCTCAACAAAGAAATGTTTTTATTTTCTCTGTAAGATTCTTTTTATAGCAATTCACTGGTAAAATCCTATTTAGATAGAATTAATTTATTGGAATTATTTAATATTAAACACAAGTGTTTTCCAAAATTTTGTTGCTGCCATTCGGGTCCACAACCATTAGTCCTTAGGAAATATTCTTGGCTTCTTGCTCAAGACCTCTTTGAGGTAGTGCTATGTGAACCTTTTGTAATTCCAGGGTCATACACAGGTTGGCCACAAACAAGGCAAGTTACCTATCTACTTACTCTTTGTGGCCCTGTCTTCAATCATCTACATCTACAGACTGGCTTTTTAACCTTTCTTTTCTTTTTTTTTTTTTTTTTTTTTTTTTTTTTGGTTTTTGGGCCACACCCAGTAACACTCAGGGGTTACTCCTGGCTATGCGCTCAGAAGTCACTCCTGGTTTAGGGGACCATATGGGACACCAGGGGAATTGAACCGCAGTCCATCCTAGGCTAGCGCAGGCAAGGCAGGCACGTTACCTCTAGCTCCACCGGCCGGCCCCTAACCTTTCTATATGTAGAATAGCACCTGTTTGTGGAGCAGAGTTGAAGACCACTGCTAAACCGCTTACCTCTAGGTTAGATACATTTAAAACAATTTTAGTGATTTTAGTCTTGAAATGTGAAGGGCATTTTAGGAAACAATGACCTCTTTGTAAATGCATAAGCATTTTGTATAGTAACAATTTCCTTATTATATTTCCCTATTATCATTATTTGTTTATATTATAGTTTACAGTTATTTGCTTTTTAAGTGAATAAAAGCATGTATATTCTTTTTTAATATATTTTATTTAAACACCTTGATTACGTACATGATTGTGTTTGGGTTGCAGTCATGTAAAGAACACCACCAGTGCAACATTCCCATCACCAATGTCCCAAATCTCCCTCCTCCCCACCCAAACCCTGCCTGTACTCTAGACAGGCTTTCCATTTCCCTCATACATTTCATTATTAGGATGGTTTAAAATATAGTTATTTCTCTAAATAAACACATCCCTGTTTGTGGTGAGCTTCATGGGATGAGCTCTCCCCCCCACCCCCGCTGACGTATTTCACTCAGCATAATAGATTCCATGTGCATCTATGTATATGAAAATTTCATCTCAGGAGAACTTCATCTGTCCTGACAGCTGCCTAATATTCCATTGTGTATATGTACCACCACAGTTTCTTTAGACATTCATCTGTTGAAGGGTACCTTGATTGTTTCCAGAGTCTGGTTATGGTAAATAGTGCTGCAATGAATATAGGTGTAAGGAAGGGATTTTTTGTATTGTACTTTTGTGTTCCTAGGGTACATTCCTAGGAGTGGTATAGCTGGATCATATGGGAGCTCGATTTCCAGGTTTTGGAGGAATCTCCATATCAAAAGCATGTATATTCAATAGAAAAAATAGAATCAGAGAAATGTCTTTTGGGGACAGAAATGAATACAACTATGATGAATATTTCTAGTGTTTTGGAAGCAGCATTAGAGTAGATTAAGGAATGTAAGAAAGGAAGAAAAACAAGAAAATATTATTTGGAAAATGTAAAACTGAACCAAGCATAGTTATTGCTCTTTAACCTATTTAAATATTCAAGTCAAGTGACAATGCTATAAGCCAATTACACAAGTAGAACTGTCCATAGGAACCAGTTCATTGCTGAAAAGTTCAGGAGTTTACCTTCATTTCCCTTGGATTCAGAATGCGGACTCTTTTTTTTTTTTTTTTTTTTTTTGGTTTTTGGGTCACACCCGGCAGGGGTTACTCCTGGCTCCATGCTCAGAAACTGCTCCTGGCAGGCACGGGGGACCATATGGGGCACCAGGATTCGAATTGATGACCTTTTGCATGAAAGGCAAGCACCTAACCTCCATGCTATCTCCCAGGCCCCTGAATGCGGACTCTTTAAGGAAAACTTGCTTAGTCTGATTTGGTAAGAGCTATGCATCAGATCTAAATACTGTGACTTTCTTTCTTCTTAGCTGATTTCAGTAAATATCTTAATGTAAATACAGGACAAAATCCATATATAATTATGATTATATGGGTTTATATAAATCAATATCTTACCAATGGCCATGAAAATAATAAGCATGGTTGTAAAGTTGTTTTATGTACTGTTGTTAGTATTTTTATTCTGTACTGTTGTTGCAGATACAGCCACCTGACATTTTAGAAGTTGTTAATTTATTCTCTTTCAGAAAGAAGTTAAAAAGTGTAAGGTGTGATGACAGTTTTATACAGCATATGATTTTATAAACTACTTAACAATTTCAAGTAAAGAGAATCCTTAATCAAGATCAATTGACCATAAAGGCTCCCCATAGAATGCATGTATTCCAGATAATTGTCAAGATTATAATGTCAAACTCAGGGTTCTTGAATATTTAGTCAAAAGCTGGATAGAAAGACAGAAAGCCTTTGGCAGGTAACTGATAGAGATGCAGACTGATGCTCAAATTTAAAAAAAATCTACCACTGTATAAACTATTAATATCTATGTTACATCATTTACTGAAAACTTGCAGTCAAATATTACAATGATTTTTAACTCCACTCCCCTATACTTAACTCTAGAAAAATCTAATAAAGAAAACTAAATATATCATTTCCTTTAATGGGTGTGGTTCAAAATATTTTTATATCAAAAAGCTTCTTTTTGGAGAGGGGCGGAGAGATAGCACAGAGGTAGGGCATTTGCCTTGCATGCAGAAGGACGGTGGTTTGAATCCCGGCATCCCATACGGTCCCCTGAGCCTGCCAGGAGCGATTTCTGAGTGTAGAGCCAGGAGGAACCCTGGAGCGCTGCTGGGTGTGACCCCCCCCAAAAAACCCAAAACAACAACAAAAAAGCTTCTTTTTCTGTCCTTTTTCTCATTTTTGTCCTTTTGTCTCTTTTATTTTCCTTGACCATGTCACTTTTAATGAGTTTTATGAATTGTAATTTGTATACCAAAACCTCACCAATTTAGTATACAATCTAATGGTATTCTACTAATTTATAAAATTGTACAAACATTACCACAACTTAATTTTTAAGCATTTCCATTATCCCCCAAATTACCTCTGTGTCTGTTAGTGCCAATATTTTTGTCAATCCCAGGCATGGCAACTAGTAATCTATTTTCTTTCTTTATGTATTTTCATAAATATTCAATCATAGATTGTGAGTGTCCACGCAAATAATGTTTTGCAGTAATAGAATACTGGGGGATCATGTTATAGCATGTAAAACTTGTAGAGTTATATCATACTCCATTGCATGGATAAGAGAAAAATATTTTATTTATTTAACTAGTTGATATAAGTGCTGAATGGCTTATATTTGGGTTATCATGAAAAACACTATGTATTTTTATACAAGTGTTACTTTTGGCCAATTTTTCATTTTTCTTAAATGAAAAAAATGGAATTGCTGAGTCATCATATAAGTTTAATTTCTTAAGGAGCTGTCCAGTTATAGTCTAAAGTAATTATAATTTTTCACATTGTAACTAGTTCAGCATGAATGCCTCAATATTCTTATAGCACGTGAACTATCTTACTATATATATTGGGTGCTATTGACTGAGAGTATTAGAAAGAATAAAACATATCTCCACAGTAAAATACTAAATCATAAAACATTGACACATTAAACTTCAGTCCAAATCCAGCCACTATTCTCTTTAAATTAACAATCAAAATATAGATTTTATATTTTAACAACTTAAATCTGCAAAATAATAGCTATGATGTACTTTATGATACATAAAAATAATATTAAATTCAAATTTAAATTTCTATAAATGAAATTATAAAATCATTTTTCTTTCCTTTCTGGCAAACTTTTAACATAAAGTTATGAAAAATTGTTGGACTTAAATATTTACAGCATAATTTTACAGACAGATCTGACAACCCCTTACTATATCCTCAAAATAGTTTATATAAACACCATCATTTTAGCTCAATAACTATTTATTCCATTTTTGATTATTCACATATGATCATGCCATAGCCTTTTGACCTACCAATGCTTTTATTCTAGACTTATCCTCTATCTGAAAGTCTAGTTTCTTTCCTAGGATATTAACTAACCCCTTAATCACAAAACAGATTTTTTCCCTGTTCTGTCTACAAGACAGTATAAGACATTGATACAAATAGTACACAAAGCTTCTTATCTTACTCTGCTTATTTAGTATCATTTAACAATTGAACATTTACTTTGTGTCAAACACTTTATGCAAGTTTCATATAATTGTATCAACAATTCAAATATGGTTATTTTATTTTTAACATAATCTCAAAAATAATTTCTTTCCTTTTGCTTTTTCATTTTGTTTTTGTTTTTATTTTTGAGTCACACCTGGTGATGCTCAAGGGTTACTCCTGGTTATGAGCTCAGAAATCCATCCTGGCTTTGGGAACTATATGGGATGCTGGAGTATCAAACTCAGGTCCTGGGTGAGCTGTGTGCAAGGCAAAGCTCTACTGCTGTGCTATCGCTCCAACCCCAAATTTCTTTCCTTTTTTTTAAAATATGGCCAGTATTAGCAAAGTTGAAGTGTGGAGTGGGTTGAGATGCAATGTCAAGAATCACAGGGTTCAAACTTAGATCTTCCCACAAAACAATCACTAAACCCATAGAATAGCTAACAAGCAAATGAACTTGTTTCATATCAAGGTTAATGGTAAAGGTGACGATTATAGCTGACCAGTTGCAATACATAGAAACCTTTTCACCTGGATTTTAATTGAAATTGTGATTACAACTGGAAAAATCATAGATTTGTGCCAGACAACTCAGATCTTTATCTTTGAACTCATTATCAAGATTTTCCCTAATACGTGATTGACCATATTCTAGACTAACAAAATAAGAAATTAATATTGTATATTGACTTTATTATTCACATTCTCTAAATCCCTTAGCAAATTTACAACAAAACTTTCAAAGGAAATGTCATCTGTACATATTTTCCTATACTATACAAATGCATTATGAAATGATCTAATAGAAAATTGAGAAATTTTCTACCCATCAATATTTGACAGGACATTAAAGGACTTTGAATATTTTCTCTCAGTTGTCAGAATCTAAGTAAAACATTTAAATAACCTTGAAACTGATAAATTATAAAGGCTAAGTCCCCAAATAAAGATATTAACTGATACTATAATGTTTCCCTATCAGAAATGTCATTTCAAGCCAGAAATTGAAATTAAATGACTTTAAGTTAAAACAATAAAATGCTTTATTACTGTACAATTTGATCAATGAAAGGAGAATAATAATACACTTTAGAATTTTGAAAATAAAATGATAAAGGAGCAAAATGCTTTGGAAAGCATCTTAATAACTTAATAACATTAAGTTAATATTAATAATTTAATAACTTAGGACATTAAGTTATCCATAAACAACTACTTGATTTTATATCAACTAATCTTGTCAAAAACCAATGATATTTGTGTCAAATTAATATGTTGATTATTTAAATCTCCAATTTGAGGGCCTCCTTTATCATTAAAAAATGACCAACAATTTTTTGAAATATCTAAAAAATAAAATTTAGAATTATAAATTCAACTGAAAGTCTTAAGGTTTCTTAATACATTATTGGATAAAAATCAAACAAAGTAATAATAATTTGCTTCAGTACCACTATAACAATTATTATCAGGGAAAAAGCAGGGAAAGTAAATACTTGGAGTTCTGTATAATATAATTAGATATGAATTGATTTAATTAAAATTGCTTTCTTAGCAGACATTTACTTGAAAGACTAACAGTGTTTTCCCAGGTCAATATTTTTATTGACCTGGGAAAATAGTACAGTGTGTATGGAGAGCACTTGATTTGTACATGTTTCACCTAAATTTGGTTTGAAGCCCTGTGCACTAAATGGTCCCTCAAATCCCATCAGGAGTAATCCCTGAGCACAAAACTAGAAATACGACCCCCAAACAAGTAGGTCTGGTAAATCAGTAAGCAAACAAACAAATTAATGACTAAATATACAGGGTTATCTAGTGCGTGCGCATTCAACAGAGAGAGTGAAAGAGAGACAGAGAGAGACACAGAGAGAGAGAGAGACAGAGAGAGAGAGAGAGAGAGAGAGAGAGAGAGAGAATGCATAAGCCCACATGCCTAGCAGATTCAAGGCCCTGAACTTATTTCTGAGTAATCTACGACCACCTCAGCATTTTGGGGTATCATCTTCTCCAGCACAAAACACTTGAGAAATACTGAATTTTAGAGCCGTAGTGTTCTTGGACATAGTCCTATAAAAATGAATAATATTGTAAAGGAGTATACATGGCATTCTTGGGAAACTTAGAACACTACACATATAGATTATTCTGACCAAGCATATTATAAACTGCCATAGTTATTTTGGGTATACAAACATATCACTTTTTCTTATTATTTATTTCATTATTTAAAGTGTATATTAACCATTTTTATGTATATATATATATATATCAAATTTTAAGTATGTACGCACAATTAAAATATGCCTCAGGAGCTTCCCTAGTCAGAATCAGTCAAGAGAAAATTTAAAAAAAATAAAATAAACTTTTAATGAGTTAACAAAATAATGTATGAAACCCAATAGAAGAATATTTTGATTAAAAGAGTTCACATACAAAAATAAGTGCATGATAGCATCTACTTATTGTTATATTGATAACATCTATGCAGGGCACGTTTATTTTTATGACTATTATAGTACCCATGTTATGAATGTCATACTTTGTTTCATCCAGTAAGAGGATGTAGTTTATATATTTTTTCTTTTAATATTTATTAAGACTTTCATGTGGCTTAACATTACTTCATTATTCATAGACATTTAGAAAGACTTCTCATATTTAGGTAAGACATTCAAAAGTTGTTGTCTATTCAGATAAAGTCATACAATTTTGGATCTTTTTTCTTTCATTAAACCGAACTTTCATGTAATTTAAGTTTTAAGTCTCGATCGTTTGTTACAAGAAACATTACTTTTGTAACCTCAGCACTAACATACCATTTTTTGTATTTTTTTTTTTTTTGGTTTCTAGGTCAAACCCGGTAATGCTTAGGGGTTACTCCTGACTATGCACTCAGAAATCTCCCCTGGCTTGGGGGACCATATGGGACTCCAAGGGATCGAACTGGGGTCCTTTCTAGCCTAGTGCATGCAAGGCAGATGCCTCACCGCTTGCACCACTGCTCCGGCCACTAACATATCATTTTGAGTTCTTTTTTTTTTTTTTTTTTTGGTTTTTGAGTTCTATATATGCACTAGTTAAATGGACCTCTGTTTGCTGTGAATCTCATGAGCTTCTTTCAACTTATTTCCAAATATGTTGTTGAACTACAACCTACTCTACATTTTCGATCTTATTAAATATATATTCATACATCCTCTTCATTTTTTGTGTATCTAGCTTTATACCACTTTTACTGTTCTAATTATCCTTTATTTCATACATGTAGAGAAATAGGGAAATAGTTTGAAATTATTTTCATGAACTATTGCTTAACATAACAACCAATATGTATATATATATCATCAATAAAATTATGTGAGAATATTCTATGTATTTTAGCTGATATAATAAATGATTATGAATAGTTAAAATGTCAACACTATTAACATGAAAAATATTATGGGACATGGTTAACAAAAAGAAAATAAATCAAGGACATGCATGTACTTTAAGATAAAGTAATCTGACATGTCTAGAGTTACGTAATTCCAATTGTTGTTTTATAGTTACAATTATATTTGCATTGTTTTGGAAATTACCTGCAGTATTCGTAATACAAATCTTCAAACATAGAAAAATAATCTTAACCCAAGGTGCCTTTGGGAAATGAAAAGAAGTGTCAGCAGTTCTGTGCTGTGTTGAATTTTAATGAACTATAAACCCTTTCTTTGAGATTCTAAAAGTATTTATCTTATTCCCAAATAAACATAGTAATGTCAGACTAACTATCCCAAGTATCTGGTAAATAAAAATGATATTCCATCTGAATGGAATAGTAGAATAGAATACAAATGATAACACTAAATATGTACCTCTTTTCTGTTGTTTTCTTATAATTATAACAATTTATTTTCTGACTTCCTATTGAATATCATTTTATATTAATATTAATTAGCAATTAATATTAACCAAATTTCTATCACATGCTACAGCAGACATCAATTTTAGACATATTACTTACTGAATATAAGTTATAGGTATTGTAATGAGGTTTTTTTAATATCCAAAGCTATCTGTGGTAAAACATCAGGAAAAGTTTTTGCATTGTTGTCTGATCTGAACTGAACTAAAGGCTTTTCCTTTGAATAATATGTTTTTTATTCAAATATTTGAATATTTGTGCTAAGTGGTCACTCCTGGATCCATGCTCAGAAATCACTCCTGGCAGGCATGGGGGAGCATATGGGATGCCAGGATTCAAACCACCATCCTTTTGCAAGAAAGACAAATGTCTTACCTCCATGCTATCTCTCCGGCTCCTTTTTATTCAAATATTTTAAATAAAAGTTTTGTTTTAAATATGCTACAAACTCATAACTTAATATTGTACTGTTTTATTATTGCATACAGCAATACACAGTGCTGACTTTTATTGCGAATGCCAACACAACTAAGTGAAGCAATGTAAATAGATGGGATTTTATTTTTTTTTGGTAATCTGTTTCTGTATATTCAAAATTTAAATAATATGTATCTTGACTTTATGCCAATTAAGTTTGCTCATCTGGGGACTGAATTTTAATGAGATATTTGAATGAGTTCTCATTGATATGATCTTTTGAGCAGGAGCACAATCAAATGGGAAAAAGTTTAATCTCATATATTTCATTTACTGAATATTTGAAAAAGATAGATAAGACCCTCTTCTTCCAAGAGTCAAACAGAAGCACTGAGCAAAAAAATAACTTAGAGACTAAATAATTTAAGTATATTCAACAAACATTTCCTTATTAACACTTGAAGTCAATATGATTTATCTTATAATATAACATGGAGTGTCAACACATGTCCTTCATGGAAATTAAAATAAATACAGTGGTCAAATTTTGTCATTCTTTTTAATTTAGATTTAGATAAGCAATCTACTAAAATTATAGAACTGGCTTCATTACAAAAAAACACACACACAACTTAAAAAGGCTTCTGTTGTAAACTGCAGGCTACATATGTCTCCCTGTGAATGGACAAATCTCAATTCCCTTGAGGAAGAGGATTTTATTAACTAAATGCCTAACAGCTGCTTCAGAAGCATAAGCTTAGATAAACCAAACAAGCTGCAAATCTGTGCATCCTGCATGAAAGGCCACATAATACAAGCTGATTACTTTAAGGCTTGCATTAATGTGACTGTGAATAAAAATAACCAGCCACCAAATCCTTGCACAATTTTAACAACTACTGATGAGGAACTCTAAATAGATTGACCATTATGAGGAATGGACTTCTCATGAATAATCATTGTGATCTAAGTATGGAAGAGTATAGGTAGAATTAACCATCTCCTCCATGCAATTATTCTAGTCTCTATTTTAAAAACCAAATCTTTGAGACTTTCCTCTCCCAAACAATAGAAACTAGCTAGTATTTAAACAAGAGGATAAACAAAATACTTTTGATTTACACTTTAATAAAGAGAACATCTTAAATATAATCTTCCCAGAGATAAAAAAAACAATGTGATTATTTACATGTAGAAATCTATCTTTTCTACCTGAATATTAAAAGCTGTCACTTTATGGGATTTTACAATATTTGAAATATTCATTCAGGAAATTGTTTTTTAAATAAATTAGTAATATATAACTCAAATGTATGTTGGTTTTGTCTTTGTAATGCCAAGTTTTAGACATGTGAGATACCAACATTTTTAGTAAAACGGAATTATTTGCAATAGAAACTGATAATCAGAGAAAAAAACATTTTATGCAATGAAATAGCTATACATTTTTGGTAGGCTAAGGTGTAATGATAAAACTAGGATATATATATATATATATATGTATATATATATATGTATATATATATATATATAGTCCAACACTGTCACCTTCTTTCTCTGTCTTCATTTTCCTTATCAGTATACTATACCCAGTCATCACAAGGATTCATACTTGGGCTGAGAAAAGAGAAATTACTCACATTGGCAGAAATATTGCCTCATCAGCCAGAAGATCCAATTTAGTCAATCACTCTTTCATATTACTTTTCCAGAATTCTTATTAAAGATTACTATCCACTGGACCAAAAATGTTAGAACCCCACTCAGAAAAGGAACAACAATTCTTTCTTATTGTTGTAATTCTATTTCCAGTCTTCTCAGACTGCAGTAAGATTGTCAGTACTATTTCAATTTCTTCCATGTAGAAGTCAAGATAGTTTAAGATGTCTCTGATTTTGATATGGAGTCAGGTGCTATCTCAAAGAATTGTGCATGAGTAAAATGTCAAACATAGAGAAATAATGATATATATTGTATAGAACTTTTATAAAGAAGTGAAATTATAGCAGTTTAGTATCTCTTGGAAGCATAACATGATTGCTTTCTCTAAACTCTTTCAGAATAGCTAGTACACCAATGGGAGGAATATTTCCTTTATGATCTAGTGGACATAAAATGCTCCTTCATAGATTATATACTTAATTATAATTAGAGGTCTTATAAACCAGTGCCAACTATCAACTCATAAAAATCTATAGAAAAATGTGTTTCTGAAAAAAGTTAGAATTTTAGATCTACAACAGTATGGTATACCACTGGATATCTCAGAATGGAAAATGGGCTCAAAAGAGTTAAGGTGTTAGGGTCTGAATAAATAATTTTACTAGTGCATTGAATGGCAGAGAAATTATTGAAATTGGATGCAGATTCTAGCAACAATTTTTGTTAATTGTGGATAATGAAATTGGAGTTTTGAAGTGAGACTTCTTAGTGATATCCTTGTAAATAAGTATTGTACTTGCTTTAAAATCTTGGGTTATAAAAGCTAGGTAAATTTGTTTAAGTATTGTTTAACACAGATTTAGAAAGTTATTTTTGTTTCAGACTCAATTTTATTTTAGAAGTCATAAATAATTCTTTTTAATTTGAAATGTCCATATGACTCTTTTGAGACTTAAAAAAAGTGGTCACACTTATGAGAGACCTACAAAAGTAACCACATTGCAGATTCAGCTCGCCTCATGAAACTCACCACAAAGAGTGATGAGTTTAGTTAGAGAAATAACTACATTTTGAACTGTCCTAATAATGAGAATGTATGAGGGAAATGGAGAGCCTGTCTAGAGTACAGGCGGGGGGGTGGGTGGGGAGGAGGGAGATTTGGGACAATGGTGATGGGAATGTTGCACTGGTGATGGGTGATGTTCTTTACATGACTGAAACCCAAACACAATTATGTATGTAATCAAGGTTTTAAAATAAAATATTAAAAAAACATCTGTCATATAAAATAAAATTTTAGGTGTGAGATAATTCAAAACTATTAAAAATACCTAACTATAAATATATGGTAAATCCCTCATTCCTACAAATTTAATGAAACAAACCTAACAAAATTAATAATTTCACTTAATTACTTTTTCGTGTTAATAAAATTATTTAGTTGGGAATAGATATTGAATGTTCGCTCTATACATAAAAATATAAATATGTGAGATGATAAAATTTAGCTGACCCTTTTGCATCAGTCATTTTGCAGTTGTGCATGTACTAAATTATTGCATTGCATACCTAAAGTGAATATATGTGACATATTAATAATATCTCAATACATCTAGAAAATAAAAATTCTCAAGTAAATGTTAAAAATGTGTGATATCTAGGGACCACATGATAGTACAGTGAGTAGGGCATTTTTTCAATTTATTCTTTTATTTATTTATTATTTATTATTTATAAATCTTTATTTAAGCACCATGATTACAAGCATGTTTGTCATTGGGTTTCAGTCATAAACAGAATACCCCCTTCACTGGTGCAACATTCCCACCACCAATACTCCCCTCCTCCTCAACCCCTGCCTGTATTCATGACAGGCATTCTACTTCTCTCATTCTTTAACATTGTCATGCTAGTTGTTAGTTTAGTTAATTCCCTTACAGCATTTACTGCTCTCTATGGTGAACTTCAAATTGTGAGTAGTTCCTTCCTGCCCTTCCAGTCCTTAACTCTATTGTCTCTGGGCCTTATTACAATAATGTCTTTATTTTTCCTTAAAACCCATATATGAGTGAGACTATTCTGTGTCTATTTCTCTCCCTCTGACTTATTTCACTCAACTTAATAGATTCCATGTATATTCATGTATAGGAAAATTTCATGACTTCATCACTCCTGATGGCTACATAATATTTCATTGTGTATATGCACCACAGTTTTTTTTTTTTTTAGCCATTGATCTATTGAGGGGCATCTTGGTTGTTTCCAGAGTCTGGCTATTGTAAATAGCACTGAAATGAACGTAGGTGTGAGAAAGAAATTTTTGAATTGCATTTTTGTGTTCCTAGGAGTGGAATAGCTGGATTATATGGGAGAAAAATTTTCAGGTTTTTGAGAAATCTCCATATTGTTTTCCATAAAAGCTGGACTAGATGTCATTTTACCAGTACTGAATAAGAGTTCCTTTCTTTCCACATCCCTGCCAGCACTTACTGTTTTTGTTCTTTGTGATACGTGTCAGTCTCTGTGGTGTGAGATGGCACCTCATTGTAGTTTTGATTTGCATCTCCCTGATGCTTAGTGATTTGGATAGGGCATTTAACCTTGCACAAAGATGACTGGTTCAACCCCCAGAATTCCATATAATCATATGACCACCATAAAGAATAATTCCTGAATACAGAGCAAGAAGTAACCCCTGTAAATTGCCAGGTGTGACACCCAGAAACAACACAATAAAAAGAATCTACATTGAGAGAAAAAGAATCATCTACATTGTTGCTTTATTTTATCATTAATATTTACAAGGTATGTTATTTTTTGGGGGGGCCACACCCAGTGACGCTCAGGGGTTACTCCTGGCTATGCGCTCAGAAGTCGCTCCTGGCAGGCATGGGGGACCATATGGAAACCGGGGGATCGAACCAAGGTCCGTCCTAGGCTAGCACAGTCTAGGCAGCAGGCACCTTACCTCCAGCACCACCGCCCGGCTCCCAAAGTATGTTATTTTTAATATTTTTGAGTATTAAATATCTCCGTAGCTTAGTTTTCAAAGCAATTTTATTGATCGAATATTTGTAAGATAGCTGTGTCATAATTTATGCAGCTTGCCAAGATTCAATTTTTTTTTTTTTGGTTTTTAGGCCACACCCGGTGACGTTCAGGGGTTACTCCTGGCTATTCGCTCAAAAGTCGCTCCTGGCAGGCACGGGGGACCATATGGGGAACCAGGGGATCGAACCGCAGTTCGTCCTAGGTTAGCACAAGCACTTTACCTCCAGCGCCACCGCCTGACCCCCCAAGATTCAAATTTAAAGAATAAATTTGATTTTAAATCTGCTTTATAATTATAAATCATGAGTAATATTTACTTTGTTACTCAGCTGCACTACTTTTATTGAGGAAGTTATAGCCAATGTTCTTTTTAGTATCTTTTTCTTCTCTAATAAAACTCCTCTTTGCTCTATAACTGGTTGGCCTTGTTACATCCCACATTTCTACATTCATCTTTAATCTATCAATCATATCTATGCACGCACAAATGAATATTATTATATGTGAACTGATAACTTATTTCTGCATGTGTTTTCAAATTGCTAGTTAGACTTTCAGTCATTCCACTTATCACATTGAGCATTTAGAATACTTTTAGATAAAATAGTAATTTTATGTAAGTAGTAATTTTATTCAGAATTTCTAGATGTAGAAGCAAGTGGAGAAGATAATTAAGAGCATTTGAAATAAATACAAATGCTTGTGGAACTGAAAATTGAATATAGTCATCTTAACAGTTTTTAATAGGTGACCATCTCTTTCATATTTCAGATATCTGGTTACTGTATAAAACATGGCTACTAAGATAATGAGCACACATTACAGGCCTAATAACTGGTAAACAGTATTACCTCCCAAAACAAATAAATAATTAATGAAGACTGAGACCTACATACCCATTGGATGATAAAGGATTCTGATCAAAAACCAAAAAAAAAAAGGATTCTGATCAAATAGCAAAAGGACAACATAGATTTAGAAAGAGGAAAGGCAACTGTGAACTCGGTGTGTGGAGTATAAATGGGTGAGAGAGAGAGACAATATCTCATAGCTAGTATTGTCCATTAATATTTTGATATGCTAAGAAAAACTAAATAGTATATGTGAAAGAGTTTATAACTTGATAATAAAGATGCATATTCATAAATAATGGTTGTAATGTATGATCTATAGAGGATTTTCATATATGCATATTATTTTTCTCCCTTATGGTAGTAACATATATCATTTAACCAAAGTGAAATACATATAATTTAGATGACTTTTGTTTTGTTTAGTGGTTTTGAGCAGCATTCAGCAATGCTTGGGACTCCTGGCTCTGTATTTAAATGATTTTAGGGATCAATACTAGTGAGCTTTTAGGTTGCTGCAGGTCAAACCCATTGCAAGGCAAATACCTTTCCTGCTATACTATAAGTCAACCTCTTCCTTTTGTAATTTTTTAAGCATTGTCAAAATTCAATATTTAGAATCTGTTTTCCTGCTCTGATTATTGCTGTTTCTTCCTATCATCCATAATTACTATGTGTACAGTTGCAGCATTTATTTAAGATCAAGGGGTTTATGACTTTGACGCATTTCATTCAGAACTTTGAACTACAGATTTTAAGAATAAAGTATAGGTTTGTCCATTAACCTCTCTACACACTTAACTATAGAGCTCAATATTTTACTCTTGTATATAGAAAAAGCAATCTGAGTTGGAAAAATGAATATTTATTTGGTGTCATGACAGTGATTCTTCATATGCAATTTATTTTATAATTGTATGCATCTGTTTTACACTTGAGCTATCAATGACTGGGTAACTATTGATTTGAGAAAGACCTCTCAAAAAAGTAACTTAGATATGATGAGTTTAACTTTTTATAATTATCACACTAAAATATTAATTATAATTAATATAACTTATTCAAATGATAAAGCTCATAACTATTTACTGTGTGCTCTCAAACTCATCAGTGGAAAAGATATCTTATATAATCTTATATTCCCCTAGCATCATAATGTCAGAACATTAGTGACATAGTGTGTGCATACAGTAAGTTTCATATACTCCAGTGAACATTTATTTTTGTTTTTGCTGTCTTGATGATAATTTTATTATCACAGAACTCGGTTGCATTTCTTGTCTAAAATTTCACGTACTTTTAACTGTGCTGTTTGCATACACCTTGTTGCTGTTTGACTTGTTTGACACCAAGAGTGCCTACTTGATGCTACTACTCTGTTTTTATTTTCAGTTGAGGAATGTTTATATCCCTAAAGATCACTAATAATAATATCACAAGGACCATATTCTACAAGTAGAGTTGTTCTTGGATGCGATTCAGAAGCCTTCTACTAAACGAGCATTTTGCCACTGAAACAAATCCTTGGGTACATAATGCTAAAAATATTATCTTGTATACAACAAGAACTGCCCTGTAAAACAGTTATTGAGTTAGGACTATAGCACGGAGAAATGCATCTAGGAAGCTCCTGAATCCTGTTCCAGGAAGAGATGTCTTATTCCTTGTCTACATAAAGAAAGGCCTGAATAGAGTATTCTGATTTTCAGGAAAATTTGGTTATAAGCTTGTCATACTTTGACTGAGGTAAGAATATAAAAATTAGTGAAGAGTTAATTGAACAACCTGAACAGTTTGGGCACAAGTTTCAAATCCTGGCCCTCTACATGTGTGGTTTTGTTTTCATTTCTTCTCTTTTTTGTATGGTCTTGTCTGGATATACCTGATAGAGCCGCCTCACTCTATTCCAGATATATCAAACTGTATCAAGATATATATAACTTGTTCTTTGTTTGTTTGTTTTGGTTCATGGTCATAGATTTGAGAACTTTGCCTTTAATTTGCTTTCCCTACAACGACTCACTGATTCCTAGATCTGGCCAAATTTGACTTCTCCATGCCATGATTTACAAAGTCACATCTCTGAAGGCAGGTAAATCCAGATCTATTTGCAAATCTATTCTGTTATACACATCCAATGGTCCCACTACCCTGAAGGTGAGTTATCACATATTGACATTTTTCAATATTTATCCTTATGTTGACATATACAATGTTGTTGGCTGGAATAAATGAATCAAATATTATACTATTCCCCCATAAAAGGATCTGATTTTTTGATAGTGACAGTGGGCCTTTTGTATTTCTCTTTTCATTTAATTCCTTTCCCTTAATTTTCCTTAATTCAGCTATGTCAAGTGCAGTTATTCACATATATTTTTTTGTTTTTTCGGGACACACCCGTTTGAAGCTCAGGGGTTACTCCTGGTTAAGTGCTCAGAAATTGCTCCTGGCTTGGGAGGACCACATGGGACGCCGGGGGGATCGAACCTAGGTCCTTTCTTGCCTAGCGTTTGCAAGACAGACACCTTACCTCTAGCGCCACCTCACAGGCCCACATATTTTTTATCTGTTGTGGTTGTTTCATAGTTTCCATCAAATGTTTTATATAAATAAATGTCTATCCCCTCAGTGGTATCAGCAAAGTTTTCACATAATTTCTCTTCTCTATGGTGAATTGTGTTTCCCATTCTTTAAATATTTCACCTTTTCACAGACCCTTGACTTTTATCTCCATGGCATTCTCATCCTTTTATAAGAAGATATTTGCAGTAGAACACAGGGTGTGGGATGGATTGTTTCCCCTAATATAATGTTAAATTTATTTTTCTGAAGAGCTTAGACTTAAAGGCACAATGATATTAACAGCCATATATAATATTTTCTGTTATTAGAGATGGGAGTCCCTTCTTACATTTTATTTTTTCTTTATTTAAACATCCTGATTACATATATGATTGTGATTAGGTTTCAGTCATGTAAAGAACTCCCCCTTCCCCAGTGCAACATTCCCCCACCAATGTTCCAAATCTCCCTCCATCCCATTCCACCCCCACCTGTACTCCAGACAAGCTTTCCAGTTCCCTCATTTTAGTATCAAACATTAAAAAGAATTTCTAGTGCTAAATATTGATGGGAATATAAGGAATGTCTTGATGTATAATTAAACCTGAACTAAGTCTGTGAAAAGTAGTGTTTCAGTTTCTTCAAGTGCTCTCTGAAGTAATTCTAGGCCAAAGAAGTTTTTGTCACCTGCCTAGTGCACAGTAATATCAAGATGTTGATTGTGGAGCTTGCAAAACAATAAAGTAGGTAAGGTGCTTGACCTTGAAGGTGGTTGACCTGGACTTGATCCCTGGCATCCTATTGAGTTCTTGAGGAACCACACCAGAAGTAATTCCTGATTTAGAGACAGGAGTAACCTCTGTTACTTTGTAACATTGTGTATGTGATCTCAAAACAATTTTTTAAATGTTGATTGGAATACTATTTATAATACATTTAACTCACTTCTTCTACTAGGAAATAGTCACATAATATCGGTCATCTGTAAAAGGAAGTGCAGCACAGCTTTAAAAAAGCTTACATGTTGATACAGGCAATTATTTTTTTAGTTTATAAAAAGGATTTCAAAGATGATACAAGGTGAGTTTTAAATTTATCAATGTATTTCTATGTTTTTTGAGATAAATGCATAATGTAAAAACTGCAATGATAGCAGTGCTTAACTCTGGATCTCAATTATAGATATTATTTAAAAATATTAAATATAAGATCCATAGCAATAGGATAGTGGTAGGGTGTTTGCCTTGCACATGGCTGACACAGGAAGGACCTGCTTTAGATTCCCAGCATTCCATTTGGTCCCTCAAGCCTGCCAAGAGAGATCTGGGCAGAGCCAGGAGTAACCCTCAAGTGCCACAGGGTGGGACCCCCAAATATTAAATACAATTCATTTATGTATATGTGTGTATATATGTATATGTATGTAAACCTAAGAACCTATGGTTTTGCTAACAGAGGTTGTGTAAATATGGATAAAAATATATAGATTTTGCTATTGTTTTATTGAAGTGGTTACTCCACATCCAAGAAGCTGGGGACCTAATTCAGCATATGGTTTCCCACTTAAGTCTGATTCCCACCCTCTGATAAACACTTGATGTGCGAGAGAAAGGAAGATGTAATTTCAAGTAGCCTGTCACAGAAGTCACATTAACAATGCTAGAATTTGATATAAGATATTTGCTTGGTAGATGTAGGCTGAAGTGCCAGCACTCTGAAAAAAATAGCTACATTGCAATAAGAAGTGAGAGCAGGGCAGTGAGAACTCTGGCATTAATACAAAGCTCACATTATCCTCTTAATGGATATTGAAAGACATAGGAACTCTGAGACGCATCCTCTTTGCTTATGCAGTAAATTCTAGCCACTGTACAGCAGAAGTTATGATGTCAAGCAGCCAAGTATCAGGAATTAAGAACAGTTAATAGCATCCTGAAGCTGAACACTTGGGAAGACCTCTTAAGTACTGTAAGTCTAAGGCACTGCTGAAATCTTTCATTTTTGGAGCCAAAACTTGGCATAGAATAAAGGAATCTGATCTATGGCTATTTGAAAAGACTCCAAAGACATGAAAGGCCAAAATTAGATGAGACAAGCTCAGATAAAAATCATGAAAGAAGAAAGCAGTGGCAAAAATAAAATCAACCCTAACTATTTTACCCTCTCTGTCTTCAATTCATAGTAGGTAGTGAAGTTCAATGACTTATATTAGAGGACTTTGGCCTTTGAGAAGGCAGTATTTAGAATTTAAATATAAAGTTACATGGGGATGCCTCCAATTGTAAGAAGTTAGATATCAATAAACAACTTTTGTGTATCCTGTGCTCAAATCTTGTTTTGTTGTTATTTTTTTTGGAGGGGCACACCAGGTGATGCTTAGGGGATACTCCTGGTTATGTGCTCAGAAATCGCTCCTGGCTTGTGAGACCATATGGGGCGCTGACTTTCGAACCACTGTCCATCTTGGATAGGCTTCCGGCAAGGCAAACACTCTACCGCCGTGCTATCGCTCCAGCTCTCTATGCTCAAATCTTTTTTTAATTTTTATTGATATTTTTATTTCAACACTTTGATTACAAAAATGATTGTAGTTGGGTTTCAGTCATCTAGAGAGCACCCTCCTTCACCAGTGTAATATTCCCAACACCAGTGTCCCAAATCTCCCTCCTCCCCACCCCACTGATGCCTGTACTTTAGACAGGCTTTCTACTTCCCTCATTCATTCGCATTGTTATGATAGTTCTCACTGTAGTTATTTCTCTAACTGCATTCATCACTCTTTATGGTGAGCTTCATGCCATGAGCTGGACCTTCCAGCCCTCCTCTCTTTTTATGCTCAAATCTTAACACTGGAGCTAATCTGCTAGATGTGCCTATAAAGCTGTCAGTGGACATGAAGGTATAAATATTGAGTCAGTCATGAAAGTTAAAAGGATTAATTACCAAAATTTAATAAGTGCTTCAAATAAAGATGAAACATAAAGTTTGAAGAAAGTTACTTATATTGAGAAAATATTGAGTGTCTTACAAATAATGGTGAATTGGCTGTGAAGGACTTTGTAAAGCACAATAGTTAAAAAAAAATTAAGTCTTGCAAAACTGGTAAGGGTTACTCCTGGCTATGTACTCAGAAATTGCTCCTGACTTGGGGGGACCATGTGAGACACAGGGGATCGAATCTCGGTCCGTCCTTGGCTAACGCTTGCAAGTCAGACGCCTTACCTCTAGCGCCACCACTCAGGCCCTGGATTTAAGTTTTTTGTAAATTTCAACGCAAATATTATCCATAAATATAAATGGATAACTGTATTGTTTTAAGCATTAAATAAAACATAGCATATTGCTAATTTAGCAAAGCATTTGCTCTCACGAATACAAAATTTGCAGGAGAAACAGGACAGAATTTAAGGTCAGGCAAAATTAAGATGATTGCCTCACCACACTGAATGTTAATGTCTTTATCTGTAAAATAGAAATAACTCTGCTAATCCAATAGGGTGGTGGTAACTACAAATTTGAAGGGGTTTTGTAAGAAGCACCTTACAGGGTATTCTCAACAACAGAACTTTTTTTTTTTTTTAGTTTTTCAGCCACACCTGGTGATGCTCAGGGGTTACTCCAGGCTATGCACTCAGAAATTGGTCCTGGTTTGGGGAACAATATTAGGATGAGAGGGGATCAAACCACGATCTGTCCTACGCTAGCACATGAAGGCAGATGCCTTATCGCTTGTGCCATGGCTCTGGTCCCAATCACCAATCTTTCTTCCAAGCAAGGGCAAACTCAATATCTGCAGACCATTTCTACTTAGATGTGTGTATATCTATGCACATATATGACAATTAGAGTAACCTTATTTTTTTTTTTTTTTTGGTTTTTGGGTCACACCTGGCAGTGCTCAGGGGTCACTCCTGGCTCCATGCTCAGAAATTGCTCCTGGCAGGCACAGGGGACCATATGGGGCACCGGGATTCGCACCGATGACCTTTTGCATGAAAGGCAAATGCCTTACCTCTATGCTATCTCCCGGGTCCCACAATTAGAGTAACCTTAAAAATAAAATCACTATTTTTTTCAATTTACCATTTTGATTAGCTTCCGCATTACAATTCAGAGTTTGATGACCTCTGGAATCTACATTATCTTCCTATACTGTTATATTTATTTATCATTTTCTATAATAAATACTGTTATTTTTATTTATTTATTTTTATTTAGTTATAAATACTGTTATTTTTATTTATCATCTAAGTGATAATTTGTGTAATATTTGTAATTCTTTTAAAATTACCTTAAATGTATGAGTTGGAGAGGTGGAGCAAGCTGCAAGGCATCTGCTTGCAAGCACTAGCCTAGACGGACTGTGGTTCGATTCCCCGATGTTCCATATGGTGACCCCCAACCCAGGAATGATTTCTGAGTTCATATGCAGGAGTAACTTCTGAGCATCAATGGGTATGCCCCACCCAAAATACAATAAAATAATCTTAAATTAAGAAATCCAAACATCTTTATTAAACAAATTATGAATCAAAGATCATTCTTTCCAACTAGCAGGAAATTCTGAAAAGGGTAGAGCAGATTATTATAGTCAGAATGAGGGTTTAGATAAGAATTTTAGTAAAAAAAAAAATAAGGGAACAATTATTTCAGGAAAGGTCCTTTTTTTTCGGGAAAGGAACTGCTGTGAAATATTATGTAGATTATCTTACTTAATTTGTCTAACTTATTTAGTTTTGCTCTTCCTGCTTTAAATTTTCTAATCTATGTTAATTGTGATTTCAGGTGTTTTCCTAATCATCAACAGAGATTTCTCCTTTGTTTTTTCTTAGTCAAACCATGTATATCCCATAAATTAACTATGTGGAAGAGGGGAGCCAAGAAGAAGGGACCCTAGGGTCAAAACCAGCAATGCTCAGTGTTTAATACCAGCTCTGTGATCACAAATCATCCCAGGTGATTCTCAGGAGATCAAATTTAGTATTGGAGATCAAATCAAAGTCAATTAGCGTAAACTAACACCATACCCCTCTTCTTTTTTTTCTCTGACTCCTCTCAAGGTCATTTTAATTGTTGTTCTTTGTTGATTTGATTGAACATTTTAATCATTTTCTTATGAGAAATTCACTAAGAATTACACTTTATCATTCTCTCATGAGCAATCCATTAAGAATTATGGTTTTTAATTAGTAAATCATCTATTCAAGTTTTTTACTGAAGTTTTCAAATGCTATTTCTGAAAAAGAGTCATTTGAAAAGTTTGCCTCACCAGATGTTTAAACATTTAACTTAAACTACAATCCTGATATTAAGGCTAAATGTTGTTGATCTTCTATTTGGAATATTCTTCTTTTACTTTTTAGCCTTTATTTTAATAATATCATTATTTAGACACCAAAATTACAAACATGTTTGTAGGTGGGTTTCAGTTACAAAACAAACAAAACATCCTTTTACCAGTGCAACTTCCTTACTTAAAATATTTTTCAATTGATAGTTATGTAATTAATTTAATGTGTCTTAAATTTTTATTTTTAATATTCTATTTGAATATAAATTTCACTATAGATACTATGTGAAGTAGAGGGTGGGGAGCAAAAATATCATTTAATGGGGGAATCTGATCAAGAGGAGTTCACTAGTGGCTGGAGAGATAGCACAGTGCTAGGGCATTTGCCTTGCATGCAGCCGATCCAGGGCAGACATAGATGCCAGCATTCCATATGGTCCCCCAAGGCCTGCCAGAGTAATTTCTGAGCGCAGAGCCAGGAGTAACCCCTGAGCGGTGTCGGGTGTGACACCCCCTTCCCCCCAAAAAAGTTCACTAAATTTAAATTTATATACCTGTACTTTTTCATCTTTTCTTTTGTTTGTTTATTTTGAGGCCACACCCAGTGGCTCTGGGCTCTGAAATCAGAAATTACTTTTGGCAGGTTTAGGGCAACCATATTGGATGCCTGGGAATGAACCTAGGTCCTTGCCTTCAAGGCAAACACTCTATCAACTGTTCCATTGCTCAAGTCCCCAAATCTGCCTTTTCTATATTGCTCATTTACTAATGAAAAAGCAAAATTTCAGAAAAGTGATGTTCTATAGTCAATATCACAATTTGATAATTGCTGTAAAATGATCTTCCAAGGACTTAATGGCATAGTCCTTAACCAATAGTATAAGCATCAAATGAAAGATTTGTTAATGATGCAAGTTTTAAAGTTTTAAAATTTCATCTTATACTACCAAATTAAAACCGTGTGAACAGGGGTTTGACAATCCCTCTAAGTAATTCTAGTTTTTCTCGAATTTGAAAACTGATAGAGTAGGATATTTCTCCCCCCTATGGGAGAAAATTTGATTCCCTGCTCCTGGGACATTGATATGGTTCACTTATCAAAAAAAAAAAAAAGTCAACTCAGAAAAGATATACAAAATAATTTGACAGGGTTTCTGAACTTGGATGCTATAACGATTTTGGCCAGATAAGTATGCTCCTATAAGTATGCTTGATAGCTATCTCTGCCCTCCTGTTATTTGATTAGTATTAATCTTCACCAACTGCCCACTAAAGAAATCTTGAGTCACTGCCAACTGCTTACTAGGGAAAGTTGGGGAGAGAGATGCCACAGTGGTAGAGCATTTGCCTGGCATATGTCCGACTCAGGATCTTCTAATCCGGAATGAAAAGTGGGTTCGATTTCCAACATCCATCCAATATGGTCCCTGTAGCTTGCCAGGAGCGACTTCTAAGAACAGAGCCATGAGACAAGAGTAACCCCTGAGTGCTGCCGGGTGTGTTCCCAAATCAAAACAAAACAAACAAAATGCTTGGTGGAGTTTGGTGAGCAAATACACTATTTTTTTAATTAAAAAAAGGATTATCTGTCCTGAAGATAACTCCTATTTACATGGATATGAACATCACAATCTCATCTGTTTCTGATCATCTGAGCTAGGATAATCTGAGAGGTTCTATTTGGTTTGGTTTTCATTTTGGGTTTAGTTTTGAGAACACATGCGATGATGGTCATGATTTGATGTTTCTCTCACCTTGGTACAAGAGAGACACTCCAGGGATGAGTTGTCCCAGGTAGTAATAGCCATGCTTGTCCAGGCAGTGCATGTATTCCAATCTTTTATGTTATCTCCACAGCCCCCAGAAGGAAACTTGTTTTTGCATTTGGTCTACACACAGTAAAACTCACTCCTGGCTGTGTGCCAATGACCATATGGGATACTGGTGGTCAAAATCACGCTGGCTGTATGTAATGCATTTGCTGGTTGTGTGTAATGCAAATGTCTCACTTGCTGTGCAATTGAACTCTGGCCCAACATTTTTGGAGGAGTAATCAGAAATCTCTTTCCAATAATCAAATTACTCAGAGAAACCGATTCTTCGTTTTACTCTTTTAAACATCATTCCTTTACTTCATTCTGATTTGGATCCACAACCAGCTGTGCTCAGGAGTTAAGAAATCACTCCTGGTAGGGTTTAGTAGACCATATTGAGTGAAGAGGATCAAACCTAGGTCAGTTGCATGCACGGCAAAAAACTTACCCACTGTTGTATATCTCTAGCCTCTGAACATTATTTTTTTGCTTATTAATGCTTCAGGGTATGGTAGCCTACACATCATCAAATAACTGCCTATATAGTCATAGATAACTTGTTATCACTGTGACACTAAATCATCAGAGCAGAAAACCGTCATAATCAGGGCTTATATTTGATTAAAAAATTATCTATTGTTTTTATAACCTTTTGTTTTCTTATACCATTTAGCAAAGCAGCTTAAACTAATCCTTGCTTTAAGACTAGATGTATTGCATCTACAATTCTGGTGGGCATGATTTATAGAGGGTGGGCATGATATATATATATATATATATATACATATATATGTATGTATATATACACACATGTCTGTTTTTGCCTCTCAAACAACCAAAATATTTTAAAATAATTTGAAACTGAACTATATAAAGTAAAAATAAATATATAATTTACTTTTAATATGTATTTTATGATTAAAACATTTTATGATTAAAATATATTATGGACTAAACTATATAAATATTTAGAAGTAGTTTGTATAACATTTACTGTGTACTTAAATATAAACATTTTCTTCTAAAAGCAAAAAAGGAAACTCGTCAGAAACAAATTCAGATAACTATGCTACAAAAAATTCTATTAAAATAAGCTACATTATTATAGATTACTTCCATTATATATAACCTCAGGGGAGTTATGTATATAAACATGTGCCTGGGGTTTCTTTACTATTCACTGATAACAAAAATTTGTTGTAGTAAGCATCTCTGGAATTTAATTTTATTACTTTATTGAGCATTGCTCTATTTGCTTTTAAAATAATTGACCTCAACAGCAATACTTAAATGTTAGAGGAATGAAAAATTGCTCATTTTGCTTAACATTCTTCAGAGTCAAATATTTAATAAATAAAATTCAGTATTTGTTCATTATATATAATAGTCAATATATATGAAAGTAAACTAGTAAATCATGAAGACTAATTTTGCTTAATATAAAGTTGTAAGCTAAATGGTACAGTTTATTATAAACTAATGAATATTAATAGCAAAACTAATAAATTTTGTTAAGTACAGTTTAGATTTTTCTTCTTTGGAAAAATACCATACAGTTATAATTTATAAGTAAACCCTACTTACCTAACTTATATTTAGCTTAACATATATTTATAACTTATATTTAACTTAACATATATTTCCAAATCAAGAAACTGTGATAGTCACAATCCTTTCAGCATTCTGATATATAACAAATATTTTTAAAGCAACCCTAAGCAGTACAGTTGAAAATAGTGAGAGAGTTGGAAAAAAAAAACAAATGAATATACATTAATACATGGCACAGTTAAGGAAGAAGAAAACAAAGATATAAATACTGCAGTCCACTTTCTATAGCTTGTAAAGCTTCTAAACACACAAAAGAATCACTTTGGATCTCCTGGGTTCAATTGAGAGTATTCTTCCCTGAACATTGTAAAGTATTCTCTTTTCACTTGATGATCAAGATTAATCGTCCAGGCAGTGCATTAATCTGCCTTTCCTTTTTTTCAACAGCATCAATAGTCTGAAATAGGAACATGGCAGTATCAAGAGAATTCTATTGTATTCATTCATTTGAGCATTCTTTTTCTAGTACTTAAAACTTTCTAGAATTGCAAAGTCCAAAGGGACAAGACTAGTCATTTTGAGTCTCTGCCTAATCAGGCAAAGTCTTGCATTCATAAATTTGCATTTCATGTGTCTTTGGATAATAATTACAGTGGTTGTTCCATTACTATTTTGAATAGACTATGCACATTCTAATCTCTCTGATGACCATAAGTTGCTCATTGTTTAAAAACCCAGCCTTTATTAAACTAATTACATTGTCTTGATTCCATCAGGATCTTCTACCCACAGTAATTTCTAGTAGTTTGTGTAATGACCAAATACTTAATTGGTTAAAAACAGATACGTCATTCTAATTTAAGCATGCATTTATTAAGACCTTATTGAAAATATAAAAATATAGACTCTGTGACAACACCAAAACCATTTTCCTATATCATGTCACTAACCTCCTGAAATATTCCCCAAAGAAACACCCCTCTTACAAAGAAATTGATGTCTCTGTCACAATCCTGCATCATAACCTCAGTGATATTATTTTCAGTAGAAGTTCAGTGCTGATTTTCTGAAGCAAAGATATATAAGAGACATTATTGATTACCAATGTTTAAGTAAAATGCATTATCCAGTTTTCAAATTTAATATTTCCTTGGAGATAGTGATTTAACTCATGCTCTCTTATGCTTG